>PVKV010021504.1:0-37403 GCA_004027835.1 Alouatta palliata
TTTCAGTCCAGCACTGAAATTTGGAAATTTGGGGAATGTCCAGAACCATGGGAGCTGCAAAGGCCACGGCTCACAGTGACCCTCAAGCAGCAGTGAACTTTCATGGAACCCAGGGTCCCCACCCATCCTGGCTCACCTGCCCCCATTTACCTCCATCCTAGCTCTTAAGAAAACTGTCTTTAGCGGACAGGCCGTTTCTAAAATAACAACCTAAGTAATGACATCTCTGTGTTTTTGTTTTTACTTTTCTGGTTCCCTGAAGGAGGCTGTAAAGGTTTGGAATTTTTTGTCGCTCACTCCTCTATCTTCCCACGGCCTGTCTCCCTGGGAGAGGGGCCTTCTCTGGCACCTAATCTCTTTCTCCTGTGCAGTTCCCGCGGTTCCTCCACAAGGCGGGGTCTCTGCTTTCTTCCCACCTCGGTCTCTCCTAACCCGTTCTTCCCTTCCAGCGCCCTTTGCTGACCTGCTCTCAGCTCCCCAAGGCCTGGCACCTCTGGGCTGCCCGCGCTTGCCAACACTTACTGCGTCTCTTCCGACCCCCACAGCTCCTCCATAGAATGTTCTCAGGGCCAGTTCATGGCTGGGTGTTCACTGCAGCCTGCCACAGGCTTCTCCACCTCTAAGAGGACACAGAGGCCAGGTTCTGTGGCCCTCCCAATGGGCTGGGGTTCCCAACGAGCGGGATCATCCTGGGTCACCATCCAGACCACAAACAGGGTGAGGCGGGTTACACTGGAAATGTTCTCAGCAGCCAACTATGAACTGGACCCAAAGGGTGCCCGAGGCTAATCCAGGGACTGATTTGCTGATGCTGAGGAGCCCAGACTCACAACTAACAAGGCCTCCGTCTCGACTTGGTTTAATTCACAGGATCATCCCAGAGCTGAGTACGAAGCCAGAGTCTTGGAGAAGTCTCTGAAGAAAGAATCCAAAAACAAAGAGGTACGGTTGCCACTGTGGGTTCACTTCCCCAGCAATAAACTGTTCATCAACCGTGTAGACCTGGGATCAGCCCAGATAACAAATATTGTAGGCTCTGTAAGCCTGGCTTGCAGCTGCTCAACTCTGCCATGGTAGCAGCTAAAGGAGCCATAGACAGTAGTAAATACATGGGCCTGTGTTCCACACATTTTGTTCCAATAAAACTTTATTTGCAAAAACAGACAGGGGGCCAGATTTGGCCAAAGGGCTATAGTTTATCAAACCTGCTCTAGATCTCTCGTCTTGATGTATCCTGAGGGTGACCTCAAATTTCAGCAAGCATTTCAACCGCAAGAACCATGTGGCTTTGAAGCCTCAAAGCTTTTTCACAGTACACTCCGCCTGTTCCTTGTTTCACTTAGACTGTGAGAATGAGGGAGAGACATGTTTTGTGCTGTTCTTGAGGCCATTGTCTGTTTATAATAAGTGCTTTCTCTTTTTTCCCAAACGTGTTATTTAAATTAAGTCATGTGGCTGGGCACAGTGGCTCACGCCTGTGATCCCAGTACTTTGGGAGGCCAAGGCAGGCGGATCATGAGGTCAGGAGATCAAGACCAACCTGGCCAACATGGTGAAATCCTGTCTCTGCTAAAGATACAAAAAATTAGCCGGGTGTGGTGGCGCGCACCTATAATCCCAGCTACTCGGGAGGCTGAGACAGGAGAATCACTTGAACCCGGGAGGCGGAGGTTGCAGTGAGCAGAGATCGCACTATTGCACTCCAGCCTGGGCGACAGGGCCAGGATGAGACTCCATCTCAAAAAAACAAAAACCAGATTAAGTCACGTGTGCCACCAGATCGCTTGCAGACATCCAGAGGTGCTTGCTGGGTTGGTTGGTTTGCTGGTTGGTTTTTTGAGACAGGGTCTCTGTCACTCAGGCTGGAGAGCAGTGGTGCAATCTCGGCTCACTGCAACCTCCACCTCCCGGATTCAAGCAATTCTCGTGCCTCAGCCTTGAAGGTAGCTGGGATTACAGGCACACGCCACCATGCCCAGCTAATTTTTCGTATTTCAGTAGAGACGGGGTTTCACGATAGTGCCCAGGCTGGTCTCAAACTCTCGGCCTCAAGAGATCTGCCCGCCTCGGCCTCCCAAAGTTCTGGGATTACACACCTGAGCCACCGTGCCCAGCAAGGTTTTTTTAATGGTGTTTTTCACATGACCTGGGACAAGCAGGCATGGAGCTGCTGGCCTTGTCAGCCTCTAACGGAGCCTGGAGATGCCCGCACTGGCCCTCGGGGGTGAGGACAGTTGAGGGAGCTCTTGCAGGTCCCGACCTTGTGTTCCATCTTCACTTTCAGCCTCGGGGACTGATCAGGACAAACTCCTGGGTTTGTCTTTTCCTTGTCAATGTGTCAGGGGACAGTGCTCACAGGTTCAAAGTGGCGGGGGGTTACACTTGCCAAAATCCCATCTGGAGGGTAAAGTGGGTGCTCTGGAAAGCCTCCTCCCAAGGCCCAGCTCTTCAGATACAATGAGAATCTGGGGTTCAGCTCGGTCCTCCTCTAGCCAGGAAGGAAGGATGTCTTTCTAAAGACCCCTGAGGATCTGAGTGGGACTTAAAGGTGTGCAAAATACAACCACAAACCCAGGAGTTATCGCCCTAAAATAAAGAGACCGTCTGTATCAGACGTGCACGCCTGGGTGCACGCTGCCCTCTGCCCCGGCCCTTCAGGCCCTCTGCCCCTCATTCCTTCCTGAAGAAGCAAAAGACGTGGATGCCACCATCTCTAAGACCTTGCAAGCGCCTGGCGTGTTTTCAGGGTGGCGTCCCAGCCCCCAAGCCTGGCTGGAAATGTGTCAGGAGTCAGTCTCTGGCCCCCAGGACGGCCCACCCTGTGGCTGCATGGTCAAACCTCTTAGAGTGAGCATGGGTGGGTATTTCATTCCTTCCTAAGGGGGAGAAAGGGGCTTTGTGGCACACACCATGTCCATTTAAGGCAAGGGACTTAACCAAGCTACAACATCAAATCTGGGCAGCGGGTGCCGGAAGAAAGCCACCTCTGGGATCCAGGGTCCCTCTGCCTCTGTAGCCTGTGGCTTGGTTTCAGCCCAGGCTCTCTGATGACATGAAAGTGACAGAGGCATGGGGGTTTATTTCTGCAGAGCGCAGAGGCGCCCCCAGACCCTGTCTGCGTCTGATGGGCCTTTCCCTTTATTTCTCCTCTATTTCATTTGGCTCCCAGCGGCTGCTCTGTGGTGTTGATTTTCCCCCAGCTGTGGCCCTGAATTCGTTTATTAAAAAGAGACCCACCACCTAATTGGCACATGAGCTTGGGCTTCTGGGCGTGGCTTCCTTCCTGCTGTCGTAAGATGCTGGTGGTGACCGGCGCCTTTACCCGCTACCTCCCGCTGGAATCCCAGCGCCGTCAGTGAGACGGGGCATCATGTGGTCCAGGGTAGGGTGTGTGCCAGTCTCTCCTGTCTCCACCACCTTTGTTACAGATGTTCCTTCCCAGCCTGGGTCTCTGCCATCTTTTATTTGTTTAAAACGCCCAGAACCCGAATCAGCCTTGGCAGTGAGCTTACCGCTGGCACCAGGAGAGGCCAGCCTGCTGCCAAGATGGGGACGGTTCCCTGGGCCCCGCGGTCTGCGGCACTGCCTCCCGCTTCACCGCACGGTGCTCTCTTTCCCCCCACCCGCCCTCAGAAGCGCCGGCATATCCCAGAGGACTCCACAAACAAATGGAAGCAGAGGGTTAAGACAGCCATGGCAGGGGTGAAATTGGTACTTTTCTGTTTTGCGGGTAACGCAAGTCTTGACTATTTGTAGACAATCAAAGGCAATCGTGTTTTTCCTCAACAAACTGTTGTATTTTTTTTTTAACATTCACATCCATGTCTCTCTGCCTTCCTTCGGCACCCAGTGAGCCCGGCGTGTAGCGATGGCACTGCATGGCTATGGTGGGTGCGCAGGGGCGGGGGCGGGGCGGGGGGCTCTGGCTTGATTTGGAGCTCATGATACGTGCTTGTCACAACTGCCTGCAAGTGTTCCTTGGTCTTCTCGTTAATACGCATGCCACCCACCCCTGGAATGAGTGGCCTCCTGTGTCATGCCCCTGTCTGCATTCTGTGACCTGATATGTGCATTTTCCCGTTGAAAACTCCACCCCCTTTGAAACATCCCAGGTTAGCGACTGGGGCTTCTCCAGGCCAAGCCAGCCTTGGGTTCTGAGAGCCTTCGGGCTGTGTGTCACTGCAGATGACATTTTAACTTGTCATGCTAGCTGCTCGTTTCAACTTGCTCCACAAAGGAAAAATAACTATTATGGTCTGCGTGGCACTGGGAAGACATCTTTGATCTTCTAGATCTAGAAGTGAGACTTTGAGCTGAAGAAATGGACTCCAAGGCCGGGCGTGGTGGCTCACGCCTGTAATCCCAGCCCTTTGGGAGGTCGAAGCGGGCGGATCACGAGGTCAGGAGTTCGAGACCAGCCTGGCCAACATGGTGAAACCCTGTCTCTACTAAAAATACAAAAGTTAGCCAGGCGTAGTAGCAGGTGCCTGTAGTCCCAGCTGCTTGGGAGGCTGAGACAGGAGAATCGCTTGAACCCAGGAGGTGGAGGTTGCAGTGAGCCGAGATCACACCATTGCACTCCATCCTGGGCAAGACTCTGTCTAGCAAGACTGTCTCAAAAAAAAAAAAAAAAAGAAAGAAAAAGAAATGGACTTCAAGTCCATGCTTCTCCCAGATGTGGGTGTAACTGTCTTTAGAAAGGCAGCTGGCATTTACAATGCCCTGTACACTGAGGAATCCCAGTGTGAAACGGCTCTTACTCCCGTCATCCTGTGACAGAGGTGATACAGCCCCCAGTGCTTCTTGGAACCCTAGGCGTTTGCACTGGTTAGTCACCAGGGAGCATTTTTGAAGGTTTTTCTGAGTATTTCTGTTGTTCAAGCTGTCCCTGGGCCCACGCACGCACACGCAGCCACGCTGACACACAAACGCGTCTCGCCGTGGTGATTCCAGCCAGTGACCAGCATCGTTTTTTGTTGTAGACTGACAAAGTGAAGCTGACCTGGAGAGACCGGTTCCCAGCCTACCTCACCAACATGGTCTCCATTATCTTCATGGTAAGTTCCAGAAGGTTAAGGCCGGAGGAAGGCAGGGGAAACCACAAGAAATGATTGGTGTCGGCCGGGAGCGGTGCCTCACGCCTGTAATCCCAGCACTTTGGGAGGCCGAGGCGGGCGGATCACTTGAGGTCAGGAGTTGGAGACCAGCCTGACCTGTATGGTGAAACCCTGTCTCTACTAAAAACACAAAAGTTAGCCGGGCGTGGTGGTGGACACCTGTAATCCCAGCTACTCGGGAGGCTGAGGCAGGAGAATCGCTTGAACCCAGGAGGCGGAGGTTGCAGTGAGCCGAGATCACACCACTGCACTCCAGCCTGTTGAAAAAAAAAAAGAAAGAAAGAAAGAAAGAAAGAAAAGAAAAGGAAGAAAAGGAAGTGATTGGTGTCCCCCAAGCCCCGGTTCAGCCTTGTGCACGGTGGTGCGATTGGTCCCAGGGTGCGTTGGCCCTGTCTCCTCAGGGCAGTGGGTGGGTAGGGGAGACCGACCACTACCCTTAAAATGGGAAGAGACCAGAGTTTCAAAGTGACCCCCAGTGGGGGTCCACACGCCCAGGGAGTACATGAGATGACTTCAGGTGGTCCCTGATACACAGCTTTCATTTTGAGAGACACAATTATTTAAGTATCTGGTAATTCAAGCCTGGGATTCAAAGATGTCATTTAAGATGAAACTAAAGACTTTTTAAGAAAACCATTAAATTGGCTGGGGACGGTGGCTCACACCTGTAATTCCAGCACTTTGGGAGGCCCAGGCAGGAGGATTGCTTGAGCTCAGGAGTTTGAGACCAGCCTGGGCAACATGGCAAAACCAAAATACAAAAATTAGCTGGCATGGTGGTGCACGCCTATGATCACAGCTATTTGGGAGGCTGTAGTGGGAGGATCGCTGGAGGCTGAGAAGTCAAGGTTGCAGTGAGCTGTGGCCAAGCCACTGCACTCCAGCCTGGGTGACAGAGCAGGACCCTGTCTCAAAAAGAAAAGAAAAGAAAGAAACCTGGGTATTTTGTGACCAAAACATAACGTGAGTCCTGATACAGGCATCAGCATTAAATTAAGTAAAAACAAATTTTTTAAATTTTAAAAAAGAAAACCACTAAATAAATAACACGCAGATAGTACATGATAGTACCACTCAGGGGACCACAAGCCTGTGGCGTGGCTCGTGGGCAAACCGCTTATGGCTTTTAGGGGATTTCAACCCGGGGACTTCAACCCCAAATGGATTCCGCCTCGGCCGCCTGCTAGCTGAGCTTCCATAAGCCACCGAGTGCTCGGAGCCAGCTGTGGTCCTGTCAGAAATGACCTTGGCCCAGTCCAGCCCCACAGCTTGAAGTCAGAGCCTCCTGCGGCCGCCTGGCCCCAAGGCCTGGTACTCAGGGACCCAGGTTGGCAGCTGTGCACCGAGGGCCGCACCAGAGCATCTCGTCAGTCCTTGCTGCTGCCCAGTGCTGGTACTATCCCCTCCCGCTGATACAGAAATTGAGGCTGAAGGCTGCAGCCTGTCCTCCGGCGCCAGCCAGAGGCAGTGGCTGTGGTCACCATATAGTCACTGGCATATGCCTGCAGAAGCCACGTGTCAGCTGGACTGTCTGCTCCAAGATCCATGCCATTCTATAGGAACTTGGAGAGACAGGTAGGGGGCTGCCTTGGTTCTCCAGGTTGAGTGAGGGGCTGAGGGCCCCGACTGAGTCATGGAAGCAGCAGGAGGATCCAGCATCCCCTTGTGCTCTCAGGCACAGTAACAGGGACCCCAACAGACATAAAGAAATCCAGAGAAGGGTGGCCTCAGTGGTGGGACTTGTTCTTCCCCCCTTACCTGGAGAAGGGGAGCCCCTCGGTGGGGGCCAGGGGCTGTTGTGCTCTCTGGCAACTTGGTGGGAGGGCACCTGGCCTCGTGTTGAGGGGATGTGTCCCCTCTGGACAGGCGCCAGGCTAGGGGATGGGGGATAACCGGATCCTCCCCATCGCTCACCCAGCATAGGCTAGCCTGAGGTTCAGCCACTCCTGCTGCAGAAGCAGCAACATTGTCGCAGAAGGGCCAGTGAGGGGCTGGGAAGGAGGCGGCCATCTAGCGCTGATCTGGTGACTCCACGATGCCATGAGAGTCACTGGCCTCTCTGACCTTCTGCTTACCTGTCCTAGGAGTGGGTCCCCTCCCAGTCACAACATGGCTGCTGCACCTCCAACATCACTCCCACCCTCCAGGCCAGAAGAAGGGGAAGGGCAGGGGAAGAGATGGGCCGGGGAGGCAGCCCCTGTCTGAAGGTGCTTTCGCAGGAGACCCGCCACACCTCTGCTTGCATCTCATTGGTCAGAACTGTTTCACCTGGCCACCTCCTCTGCAGGGAGGCTGAGGAATGAGCACACTGCCGTCTCAGCAAGGCAGGATGGTAGAGGAAAGACAGGATATTGGATAGGGAACTAGCCTGCTCTTTTCCCAGCCCTTGACATCCTGGCAAGCCCCCGTTAGTTGAGCACCTAGGATGTGCCCCGCATGCTCCTGGTCCTGCAGACGCAGGTTCGTTCCGGAGGGGAGATGGGCTAGGGAGACTGGAAGGGAGCCTGCTGCAGGGCGTGCCTGTCGTGGACCCGACTGCCCCGTGGCAGGGCAGGGGATGTGCCCACTGGGGTGGAGGGCCTCCCTCGCTGAGTCACCCACAGGCCCAGCACTCCACCTGCACCTCCACACGCTGGCACAGGGACAGACATCCTGGAGGCCTCTTGGCAGGACTGAGGGGTTTTCCAAGGAAAGCCCTCGTTCCCCAGAGCTGGCCAGGGAGTGGTCCCCACGCCTTGCAGCAGGGCGTGGTGTGGCTGCAGACGTCTTCCTGGGCAGGGTGTGGTCACCGTGTAGTCACTGGCATACGCCTGCAGAAGCCGGTGGTAACTGCCCAGAACGTGAAATAATAGCTTTTCTAGATTTCCGAAAGCTGCAGACTCCCTCTGAGGCGAACAGGCCCATCCCAAGCTTCAACTGGGAGACACATGGGTCAGCTCAGGCCTCCTGGGCCTGTCTGGGAGCCACCCGTGACCATGCTAGCAAGGACAGGACCTGCCTTCTGCACCCTTGCATGGGAGCAAATGTGTGATTTCCTGGGACATGGGGACACAGGGTGACAAGACAGAGCCTGTGTCCTGTGGGCAGATTCACGCCTGGGTAAGGAGCCTGGCTCTGTGTGTGCCCCCCTCCTGCCCAGCCCTCGCTCCGTACGTCCTCAGTGAGAGCTCAGGATGGGGCCTCCACACCCCTGGGCAGGGCAGGGCAGGGCGAGGGAGCCCAGACAGCGGTGTGTGGAACAAGCTTGTCATTGTGCCCAGCTCCCACCACAGTTTCTCAGGCAACCGCCAGCCCATGTTTCATGGAACATTCTGGTCCCACGGTAGGTTTGGCAAGAGGAGGGCTCACTCTGGTGAGAGAGCCGGAAGGGTGCTGCTGGCTTCTGAGCAGACTGGGAGAAGAGACCCAAAGCACCTCCAGCCAGACCCGAAGCCCTGCCCCATCCCAGGCCGCACCCACCTCCTTTACCAGGGGAGGGTCCCTGGGAGGTGGCTGTGAGGGTGGCACACCTCAGCCCTGCACAGCATCTGAGTGTGTCCCTGAGCTCACCATGTGTTGGGGGAGAAACCCCCACCCGCAGTCCGTCTGCTCTGGGAGAAGCCCCACCCCACAGTCAGCCTGCTCTGGGGGAAGCCCCACCCCACAGTCAGCCTGCTCTGGGACCATTGCTGGCATTGTGGCCATACTGTGTCCTGGGCTCTGCTTCGAAGGACAGGGCGCTTCGGCTCTAAGAAGATGAGAGCGCAAAGATCTTGTGAACTACAGGCTTGGGCAGACCTGCCTGGTAAATCCCAGCTCCTGAGCTGGGTGGCCCGGCCTGTGATATCTCTCTGAACCTCAGTGTCCTCTTCCATGAAACAGAAACCAGCCCCTCGTCCATCTGTCACTGGTGGGTTAGTGCACAGAAAGCCCCTGGCATTTGGCAGGTGCCCAAGAAATGTCAGTCTTTGTTTTGACGCAGAAGAGCAGGAGGGGTGGGGGACAGCTAGGCTGAGGGAGTAGATGGGGGGATCCAGGAGGGTCCTGGGTGGGCCCCAACCAAGAGCACCCCTTCCCCCGCTGCAGATTGCGGTAACGTTTGCCATCGTCCTTGGCATCATCATCTACAGAATCTCCATGGCCGCCGCCTTGGCCATGAACTCCTCCCCCTCCGTGCGTTCCAACATCCGGGTCACGGTCACGGCCACCGCGGTCATCATCAATCTAGTGGTCATCATCCTCCTGGACGAGGTGTACGGCTGCATAGCCCGGTGGCTCACCAAGATCGGTGAGTGCCCACGCCCCGGGTGCTCTCGCCCTGGACTCAGGCAGCCCGAGCCACCTCCCTCTTGCTGTGCAAACTTCAGCTTGTGTACCTTCTCTGGGCCCTGGCTCCCTGTCTCTGAACGGAGATCCTGAGCACAGGCCCTGGCGCACCTGTGAGAGAACTAAGCGATGGTGCCAGTGGCTGGTGGAGACTGAACCAGGCTGTCAGGGCCATCCCAGCCGTTGCCTCAGCATCATCCTACCCCTCCTTCTAGAGGTTCCAAAGACGGAGAAGAGCTTTGAGGAGAGGCTGATCTTCAAGGCTTTCCTGCTGAAGTTTGTGAACTCGTACACCCCCATCTTCTATGTGGCTTTCTTCAAAGGCCGGTAGGGATGTCTTCAGCCTTTCCCCTACCTCGCTTCTCCCAGGTCCAGGGGAGGACTCTCCCTCCCCACAGGTGGGAGGCACCTGGAGCCCAGGGAAGGGCAGACACCATGGCACCCTCAGCCAATGAGGGTCAGGGAGAAGGCCTGGGCCCTGCTGAGGCTCCAGAGCAGCGGGACCTTGGGCAGCGGGGAGCCCAGGTGGCAGGGAGCCCGGGCAGTGAGGACCCAGGAGTGAGGGCCCCAGGCAGTGAGGACCTTGGGCAGTGAGGACCCAGAAGGGAGGGCCCCAGGCAGTGAGGACCCAGGAGTGAGGGCCCCAGGCAGTGAGGACCTTGGGCAGTGAGGACCCAGAAGGGAGGGCCCCAGGCAGTAAGGACCCAGGAGTGAGGGCCCCAGGCAGTGAGGACCCCAGGCAGTGAGGACCCTGGGCAGTGAGGACCCTGGGCAGAGGGGACCCTGGGCAGTGGGGACTCCAGGAAGGGAGGACCCTGGGCAGAGGGAACCCCAGGCAGTAAGGACCCCAGGCAATGAGGACTCTGGGCAGAGGGGACGCTGGGTATTAAGGGCCCTGGGCAGTGAGAACCCTGGGCAGTGAGGATCCTGGGCAGAGGGAACCCCAAGCAGTAAGGACCCCAGGAAGTAAGGACCCTGGGCAGAGGGGACCCCAGGGACTCCAGACAGTGGGAAGCCCCAGCAGCAGGGAGTCCAGGCAAAGAACCCCAGAAGCTAGCTCTAGACACTCCCAAGACAGGTAGGGAGGAGTCCACAGAGCAGGGACATGAGAGAGGAGGCATGGAAGTGCAGCTGCTGGTCACCTGAGCCCTGTTCACAGCTCCTGGTGGAGTGAAACTTCCCATACCTGGACCCTCAGGAGCCATACCAGGCTGTGGCGGGGCCTGTGGCACACCCACAAGGCTCCCACCACCACCACTTCTGCAAGGAGCTGGCTGGGCTGATCTCAGAGCCCCCCTAAAAGGCTGCCTCCTCTGCATCATGTAATTGACCAGTGCCATGCCACTGTGGTCATCTTCTAGCAGGTGCGGTCAGCAGGGAGAGCCGCCTGTGGATACCCTTGAGGTCCTCCCTGCAGGACTCACACACCGTACAGTTCCCACTTGGGGAGTCTCTCCCCTAGCCAAGCCAAGGGCTCATCTCTCTAACGACCTCCCCCATCATTTCAGGTTTGTTGGACGCCCGGGAGACTACGTGTACATTTTCCATTCCTTCCGAATGGAAGAGGTAACCGAAATTTTACTCATTTCTGACAGTCCCTTCTGTTCCGCTCACCATTTGTCTGCACCATACGCTTGGGAGAAGCAGCCGCAGCGTATTTATTCAGCAAAGAGCAGTTTCTTTCCAACCTGATGGAACCTCTTCCATTCTCCTGACATGTCTGGGGCGGGGAGGGGGGCTTTGATCTTATTCGATGTGTTCATATAGAATCACCTGGAAGGATAAAGCTGCTCTAGAGTTAAGGAAAGAAAAAAAATGACATCTGGTTTTCTTTTTCTGTGAGACTGAATATTTCTCTCTGGTTAAGATGGATTAATGAGGGCTGGCGCAGTGGCTCAGGCCTGTAATCCCGGCACTTTGAGAGGCCGAGGTGAGTGGATCACGTGAGGTCAGGAGTTTGAGAGCAGCCCTGCCAACATGGTGAAACCCCATGTCTACTAAAAACACAAAAAATTAGCTGGACATGGTTGTGCACGCCTGTAATCCCAGCTACTCTGGAGGCTGAGGCACAAGAATCACTTGAACCTGAAAAGCGGAGGTTGCAGTAAGCCAAGATTTCATCCCTGCACTCCATCCTGGGTGACAGAGCAAGGGCCTGGCTTGAAAGAAAAAAGATAAATTAGTGAGGACAAAACAGAACTCAGCTACCTTTTTTAACTCGAAACTGAAATGCTTATCTCTTTACCTTCAAACACCATGGTGGTGCCGTTCGGTTTCTACCCAGCCATCCTGGCCACAGAAGGTCTGGTTGCACCAGCCTGGCTTTGCTGCTGTCACGGCCATGGACTTGCTCCACTGTCTGTCCCACGACCAGGGGCTCCATCAGACCAAACCAGGGCTTCAGGGCCTGTCGGAGGTTCTGGTCTCAGCATTTCCAACCCACAGAGTAATTCAGCATAGCGGAAAATAAGAGAGTGGGTCTTCTTGATAAAGACCCTGTGGAACAAGGATGGGGTGGATATCAGGTACAGGGTGATCTGGCTGTCTGGAGTGCAACCCTAGCGGTTCAACTACCTGAATGCAGGCCCCGGGGCAGCCCAAGACATGGGCCTCCTCCACAGTAACGGGCGTCTGCTCCAAACTTGAGAAAAGCTCTTTCCTTTTTACATGACATAGATGATCCCCTGTCATGCTTGTCCCGGGTTAGAGAAGTCATATGTTGGAAATAGGTGTTGGAAACAGATGCTCGGTGCCACAAAGAAAAATCAGCACTGAGACAAAGGATTTTTCAGCAATGCAATTTTTATTTCCTGGACCGCAGGAAGGGTACTCTCACTAGCCATTGTGTCACGAGAGTACAATGAACAAAGGAAAACATACAAATTTATTCCTTAAGTATTTGGGGTTGTCCTTACTGCTGTGTCTGATCTCCATTGGCTGGGGCCAGACCTCACAATCTAAACTAAAACCCGATTGGTTAAAAACTTAAAACTTTTCTAAACAGGTCAAAGCAATGGAAGGCTGGGACATGCCTGTGAGCACGTCCAGCACAGATATCTTGGTGAAAGTACAAGGACATAGAATGTACTACGTGCCTGTAAGCATGGCGTGTCTAACAGCTACATAGGACAGGGCTTCACAAACAGCTACTAGCACACTTCTTCTTTAACAAGAAAGGAAACTTTAAAAAGGAACTTTTCTACTTCCCACATTATATAATCAAGCAAATGGTGTAATTGCTTTTTTTTGAAAGCATGGCCCTCCAAGACAAGTTTGGAGTATATTAGGTTTTATGTGGAACACAAACAGGTTCACTGTGCCTAGTGTTTCCTTTGCTTGGACAAGTTAAGCTTCCAGCCCACTTAGGTGTCTGAACATCACCTGCTTGCCAGGTCCTGGCCTAAAGTGGCATAGGCCCACTGAGTCAGGGGCATTAGGCCTCAGAGGGGTGGCTGCTGCCCCCCGTGGGGCTTGCCTGCTGTGCAGTGGTGGTGCAGAGGTGGTGGATGGTGACTGGTGCATGGGACTGGGCAGCAGCCCTGGGAAAAAGGAGGCGCCCTGCGGCCCCGCCCCGCCCCTGTCTGCTCCCTGGCAATGCACTCCCCGATCCCAGCCCCAGCCCCAAGCCCAGCAGCCTGTAGGCGGGGTGTGTCCGTTTCCTGGGGCTGCCGCAACTCAACCCCACAGACTGGGCAGCTTCAAATAACAGAGATTGAGTCTCACCGTCCTGAAGGACGGAAGTGCAACATGGAGGTGTTAGCCAGACTGAGTTCCCTTCACGGGCTCTAGGGGAGGACCCGCCTTGTGTCCCCCAGCTTCTGGGGACCACGGAAGTCCTCATCGTTCCTTCGCTCGCCACACCACCCTCTGCTGCCATCTTCACGCGGCCTCTCCTCTCTGTGCCTGCGCCTTCTCTTCTGAGGATACCAGCCCTCGGGTGGGCGCCCACCCTGCCCCAGCATAACCCCACCTTCACTTGGCTACATCTGCAAAGACTCTTTTTGCAAATAAGGCCCCGTTCCCAGGTAGCGGGATTAGGACCCGAGCGTCTTTTTTTGGAGGACCCAGGTCAACCCATGGCATGGGGGTGGGCCTCCCTGCAGGGCTGCGGCCCCTCTCCGGGTGTCCCTGCAGCGGGGCTGATGCTGCTTTCTGTACACAGTGCGCGCCAGGGGGCTGCCTGATGGAGCTCTGCATCCAGCTCAGCATCATCATGCTGGGGAAACAGCTGATCCAGAACAACCTGTTTGAGATCGGAATCCCGTGAGTGTCCCGAGGCGGTCAGAGCGGCAGAGCGGGCGGGGCAGAGGGGTGTGACGGTGGCTTCCGCCGTGGTCTGGGTGCACGCGGGGCCTCAACCGAGATGGGGACACCAGAAACAGGGAGAGGAGGAGGACACCGAAGGAAGATGGGGGCCAAAGCCACCCAGGCCAGGCATGGTGGCTGATGCCTGTAATCCCAGCATTTTGGGAGGCAGAGGCAGGAGGATTGCCTGAGCGCAGGAGTTTGATCTCAGCCTGGGCAACACGTTGAAACCCCGTCTCTACTTAAAATACAAAAAGTTAGCTAGGCATGGCGGCATGTGCCTGTAGTCCCAGCTACGCGGGAGGCTGAGGCAGGAGAATTGCTTGAACCCAGGAGGCAGAGGTTGCAGTGAGCTGAGATTGTGCCACTGCACTCCAGCCTGGGCAACAAGAACAAAACTCTGTCTCAAAAAAAAAAAAAAAAATCACTGGAGATGCCAGACCCGAGCCCCCAAACTCAGCTTCCTGCAAACCTAACTGAGATGTCGCATCTCTCAGGAAGATGAAGAAGTTCATCCGCTACCTGAGGCTGAAGCGGCAGAGCCCCGCCCACCACGAGGAGAGCGTGAAGAGGAGGCAGCGGTACGAGGTGGACCACAACCTGGAGCCCTTCGCAGGCCTCACCCCCGAGTACATGGAAATGAGTGAGTGCCGGCCCGGGCAGGCAGGCGACGTCAGGCTAGAAACTGGAGTGCCAGCTGGAGTGGGGCAGGGCCGCAGGGTGTGATGCCCCCGACCCCGCGGTGCCCAGCATCCCTCCAGAAGCGTCGGGCGGGGAGGAGGGACATGCAGACCCTGGCATCCAGGTGCTACCCCCTTGGGTCGGTGGGCATGGTTGCTCTGGATGGAGTCCTGTCTTGCAGAGGCCCAGGTCAAGTAGCCACGGTCCCCAAGCGAGGTCCTGTGAGCACAGCCTGACCCAGCCTCCGCTGTCGAGGTCTTCCTTCTCCCTGAGTCTCCCACACCAGCCGAGGGCCCAGCCCTGCTAAGCTGCAAGCTCCTGCCTCACTTGGGATGCTCCCACAATCCGAGGTCCCTCCTCTCAGCCCCAGAGCCCTTGAAGCACCCACTTTGGGTCCATGAATCATCTCCCCTTCCTGGCGGTGAGCTCCTGAGTTGCGGGAGCCAGGACTTGCTTACCTGTGGGCTGGCTACAGCTGCCCCCAGCACAGAGCAGGTGCTCAAAGGAGACCCAGGGATCGGGCCTTACCCCCTCAATCGTGTGACCGGCCAGGAGGATGCCGAGGGATGGCACATACCTTTTGGGAGTGGGCAAAGGAGAACCGGGAAGAGGCCAGGTGTGGTCCGCACAGCTCTGGAGTCTCCCTGACCTGGTCACTTACCTCTCCCTCCTGCCTCCTGCCCTCGCTCTGGGCGTGCTGGCCTCCTTGTTGCTCCCCAGCCCCGTGGAGCTCGGGCCACCCCAGGGTCTTTGCACTAGATGTGCCCTGCTGGAATGCCCTCCCCCAAATACCTGCATGACTCAGTCTCTCCCTGCCTCTCACGCTCGATTCAGAATGTCCCCCAATAGAGGGGTCTTCCCTGACCACTGTGTTTGAAAGGAGAAGCCCTTCCTCGACACAGCCATGGCCCCTCACCCTCCCCTGCTTGGGGTTTCTGCCCCCAGAAGACAGCCTTACCCTGCTAACCTGGTAGGGTGGCAGCCTTGCCCTCTCCTGCTCCTCATGCCCTAGCTCTGTCCCTAGAGCAGGTCCAGGTATATAGTGAGAGCTCAATGTGTGTTTGCTGACTGACTGGATGAGCAAAGGCAATCGGGGAGATTCCTGCAGAGGGGGGTCCCATCATGCAGTACCCTGGCCACCAAGGTCAACTTCTCTACAATGCCGGCTCCCAGGCTTCTTCCTGGTCTGTTCCAGGTGAGACCTGGCAGGCGACATTTTTATTTATGTATTTATTTTCTTTTTTGAGACAAAATCTCGCTTTGTTACCCAGCCTGGAGTGCAATGGTACGATCTCTGCTCACTGCAACCTCCACCTCCCGGGTTCAAGCGATTCTCCAGCCTCAGCTTCCCGAGTAGCTGGGACTACAGGCACCCACCACCACATCCAGCTAATTTTTGTATTTTTAGTAGAGATGAGGGTTTACCCTGTTGGTCAGGCTGGTCTCGAACTCCTGAGCTCATGATCCGCCCACCTCAGCTTCTCAAAGTGCTGGGGATTACAGGCGTGAGCCACCATACCCAGCCAAGCAGGCCACATTTTTAACAAAGGCCTGGGGGTAAGGGCACCTTCCAGGGCAGGGACTGTTTCTGTTTCATTGCACTGCAGGGGCTGCCCTGTGCCCTCATGTGGCCGAATTGTCCACATATGTCGCTCTTGGCTCCCAGACCGCACCTTGCAGTTGACTCAGGAGGAGAGGAATCTTAAGCGTGGTGTTCTGTGGCTCCTCTCTGTTTTCTCCTGGAATGAAGTCCACACTGAACCAGGGTCAGGCAGCTGGACAGGCGAGCAGCTCCCAGCTGTTTCACTCAGTGCTGGCCACGTGGCCAGGAGGGCCGGGGTCTGGGAGGTGACCCCCCTCCCTGCAAGGCTGCCCCTTCCACAGGAAACCCTAGATCCCAAGAAACCAGCACAGCCACGAGACTGGCAGCCCCTTCTCGGGATTTATTTTCCTAGAGGCTGGACGTTGCATCCCGAGTTCCTGATGGGATTTCTGGAGCAGGCATCTCCTCCCCACATACACCGGGAGTGGCTCACCCGGGCACCATCCTGCCCCCACCCACCAAGGCACATTTCTGCACCCACTGGGTCTCTCCCCATCCACGGGCTGCCAGTCTGTTCCTCCAAAGAAGGCCCAAGCCACAGATGTGGATAGATGGGGAGAACAAGCCCATCCGGGAATGCCCCAGCCCCCCACCCCCCCACACCCTCCCTCCCTAGCGCCAGCCCTGGCAGCATCTCCAGCTCCCCAGTCATGCCCTTAGTGCCAGAGTAGGCAGTGCCACTCGGAAGTCGGGAAGCCCACCCTGGTGAGTGACCCACAGCCTCGGACCTCGGCACAGCACACACCACCCCACTTGAGCAATGCCTCGTCCCCTCCAGGGACCTCAGGCAGGACCAGAGGCCTCCCACTCAGCCCACCTTGCCAGGGCGAGCGAGACAGCCCAGGGAGAGAATTTGCAGGCAACCCCCACAGCCCATTCCACATGCTAACAATGCCCGCACTCAGCCCGCCAAGCACACGGTGACATTCTGCCGGCTTCCTTGTTTACCGCCTGGCACCAAATGCCCTTGGACTGGGTCATACTGTGCAGTTCCTGAACCAGCTTTACTGTTCAGTTCCCCTTAGCAACCTTTTCCTGACCTTCTCCGAGGAGCCCAGCCCCATGCTGGATGCCTCATCCAAAGCCCAAGAAGCCCGAGACCTGGCTCCTGGATGGGGTGATCCCCAGAGGGAGGGCCACAGGGCAGAGGCGAGGGACTGTCCTGGGCAGTGGGTCCCCACCCGGATCCAAGAGGCCCGATGCCAGGGGAAGTTTGGGGCTCTGGAGGATATAGGCAAGTCCCCCGGGTCCCAGGAAGCCCCCGTGATGGAAGCAGCAGGATCACTGCCATGTCCCTTCCCAGCACCAGCAAGGGGATGACCTCAGGCTGGGCCTTTGAGCTCATGATGATCCTTTCCCTATTGGTGATTTTTAAAATCTGACGTAGGCTGGCAAGCTGGCTCACACCTATAATCCCAGCACTTTGGATGATCATTGAGCTCAGGAGTTTAAGACCAGCCCGGGCAGCATAGCAAAACCCCAGCTCCGCAAAAAAGACAAATTTAAGCCGTCATAGTGGTGCATGCCTGTGGTCCCAGCTACTCGGGAGGCCGAGGTAGGAGGATTCACTGAGCCTGGGAGGTTGAGGCTGCAGTAAGCCATGATTGTCCCACTGTACTCCAGCCTGGGTGACAGAGTGAGATTAGCCATAGATAAGTGAGCATTCCCATTAGGCAAGAGTCCAACACTGAGATTCAGAGCAAAATTTGGAATTCTGCCTTGGGCCCACTCCTGGCCTGGAGGTCACCCAGGGCCGTGGAGGGTCCATCCCAAGAGGTCCTCTCATGCATCTGCAGGTGGGGGCCGTGCAGGCAGCTCGCTGGAGGTGGGGCAGCCGCCAGACCCGTGCAACTCAGCACACAGGGCAGTGGAGTCCCCTATGGGATTGTGGCTCACAGGGTTATGGGCTGTAGCTCACAGGGTCATGGGCTGTGGCTCACAGGGTGCTGACTGGCACTGGGCTCTCTTTGCAGTCATCCAGTTTGGCTTTGTCACCTTGTTTGTCGCCTCCTTCCCCCTGGCCCCACTGTTTGCACTGCTGAACAACATCATTGAGATCCGCCTGGACGCCAAGAAGTTTGTCACCGAGCTCCGAAGGCCTGTGGCTGTCAGAGCCAAAGACATCGGTGAGTGACCCCGTGGGCCGGGGGGACCAGTTCCAAGTGTGTGCTGGGTTTGGGGAGGCGGGGTGCTGCTCTCCAGAAGCTAGAGCGAGAGCTGGCCAGGTGTCCCCACTGGGGCTCTTCACTCAGCCTTGCACAGGTGGAGCCTGGGGGCAGGTGACACAAGACCTGGAGGGCTGGCTTAGCCCCGTCCCCACCCTCCCCTCCCAAGATGCATTGGTCACAGAGGATGTTTGCAAAGAGTGAGTCCCAGACATCTGAATGTCTCAACAACCTGCTGCTTTAGGAGGCAGAAGAGACACGTTTCCTCTCTGATGGCTGACAGCACCCACCTCTAGCAATCGTGTGACCCCAGAGCCAGGGCGAGAGCAAGCGGAAAGCAGTATTAGCCATTCAGCCAGTGCCCTCCTACGTTGCATGTCACAGCATCTTTTAATGTTCACAAAAGAGAAAAGGAAGGGCAGGGTGCAGTGGCGCGAGCCTGTAGTCCCAGCTACTCGGGAGGCTGAGGTGGGAGGATCGCTTGAGTCCAGGAGTTCTGGGCTGTAGTGCACTATGCCAATCGGGTGTCCCCACTAAGTTCAGCATCAGTATGGTGACCTCCCAGGAGCGGGGGACCACCAGGTTGCCTAAGGAGGGGTGAACCGGCCCAGGTCAGAAACAGAGCAGGTCAAAACTCCCGTAGCTGATCAGTAGTGGGATCCCACCTGTGAATACCACTGCACTCCAGCCTGGGCAACATAGCGAGACCCCATCTCTTAAAAAAAAAAAAAAAAAGAAAGAAAGAAAGAAAGAGAGAAAAAAAAAAGGAAGGAGCCCCCATCTGTAGACAGGGGAGAACAGTCCAAGTCATCGCATGGCTCGCCTTGGGGATCAAAGCCAAGATGCAGCTCAACTCCAGCTTGCTGACCCGGTCACTCAGGCTCCTTGATTGTGCGGAGAAGAGGACTGGGGTTCAGAGAACGTGTATTTAAGGGCAGCATAAAGGATAACTTTGGGCTGAGCACAGTGGCTCGCTCCTATAATCTCACTGCTTTGGGATGCCAAGGAGGATGGATAGCTTGGGCTCAGGAGTTCAAGACCAGCCTTGGCAACATGGCAAAACCCTGTCTCTGCAAAAAATACAAAAATTAGCCAGGCATGATGGTGCATGCCTGTAGTCCCAGCTACTCAGGAGGCTGAGGTGGGAGGATCAGTGAGCCATGCCCATGCCTGGGCAACAGAGTGAGACCCTGTCCCCCAAAAAATAAGTAAAATTAGCTGGATGTGGTGGTGCAGACCTGTGGTCCCAGCTAGTTGGGAGGCTGAGGCAGGAGGATCATGTGAGCCTCGGAAGGGAAGACTGCAGTGAGTTATGATTCTGCCATTGCACTCCAGCCAGAGCAAAAGAGAGAGACCCTGAAAAAAAATAGAAAAGGAGGAAGGAAGGGAGGGAGAGAGGGAGGGACAGAGGGAGGGAGGGAGGGAGGGAAGGAAAGAAAAGAAAAAGAATAACTTTGTAATAGTCAGAGGTGTCAAAAACACAGCAGACTTCCTTGTGGGTTAGAGAGCTCCCTGCTACCAGAGGCATTTAAGCAGAGACAGGTTGACGCTCTGTCCTGGAGGGTGAGGGACAGGGGAGCCCCACGCAGGCCTCCACCAGAGCCAGCCCTCACAGGAAGGGTAAGCCTATCTTATCCTACAGTAGGACCCAATTTTCAGGGTGAAAACAAAATTACAAAAACACATGCATTTTATCTCAAATTTAACACAGTTTTAGTTGGAATAGCACCTTTGTACTAATTATTGGAATAAACAGAAGGTAGAATTATGTACTGGGGATATCACCTTGCTGAAATAAAGATTCCACACCCACGTGATAAGATAGTTTTGGATGGGGCTTCTGTAGGCCAAATATCATCTTACAAAAATGTGGGAAGCTGGCGGGGCCCGGTGGTCACGCCTGTCATCCCAGCACTTTGTGGGGGGCTAAGGTGGGTGGATCACCTGAGGTCAGGAGTTCGAGACCAGCCTGTCCAACATGGTGAAACCCTGTCTCTACTAAAAATATAAAATTAGCCAGGCATGGTGGCAGGCACCTGTAATCCCAGCTATTCAAGAGGCTGAGGCAGGAGAATTGCTTGAACCCGGGAGGCGGAGGTTGCAGTGAGCCAAGATCGCACCATTGCACTCCAGCCTGGGAGACAGAGCAAAATTCCGTCTCAAAAAAAAAAAAAAGCCCTGAGCTAACTGACCCTCCAAAGTCCCTGCTAACCACCAGCGTCCCTGTTCTGCCTCTGCTGAAGCCACAGGTGAGCCCTTTGCCCTCATATCACAGCCCTACATGGCCACAGGTGGTGCAAGTCTGGGGCACTGATTTGCTGGTGCGGTCACATGTCGGCATTTGTTTTCTGTACAGGGACAGAGAGTGAATGTTTTAGGTTTCGTGGACCTGGAGACGATGTCCTCAAGTCTTAGGCGATGGTTGTCACCCAAAGGCTATGCTTTTCATACATTTTTCATTTCACACTTAAAAGTGTCAAAGGCCAGGGTGATGGCTTATGTCTGTAATGCCAGCACTTTAGGAGACTGAGGCAGGTGGATCACCTGAGGTCGAGAGTTTGATACCAGCCCGGCCAATATGGTGAAACCCTGTCTTTACTAAAAATACAAAAGCTGGTCGGGCGTGGTGGCACGTGCCTGTAGTCCCAGCTACTCGAGAGGCTGAGGCAGAAGAATTGCTTGAATCTGGGAGGTGGAGGTTGCAGTGAGCCGAGATCACACCACTGCACTCAAGCCTGGGCAACAGAGCAAGACTCCATCTCAAAAAAAAAAAAAAAACAGTGTAAAACGCTATTTTTAGCTGGTGGGACAGGCGAGAAAGAGGCCACCGAAAAACGGGCCACCATGACCATCTTTGCAGGTCCGCTCTCAAGGGCCAGGTGAGACTGCACGCCGGCTGTGCCTAGGCATAGCGCTGCTTTGAAGATCAGTGCCACAGAGCCGCCTCCAACATTAACTTTTCTCAGAACCTCAGCCTGTTGTGTCCTCCAGGGAACCCAGGAGGAAGCCTGGGTGAATCCTCCCCAGTCCCACTTTCCCGATAGAAGACCAAGGCTCAGGTGGTAACAGAGCCGAGCCGGAACCAGAGAGCTCAAGCCCTAGACATCCTGCACGCATAGTTTTGCCTCTGAAAACCTCACCCTGCACACCAAAGACTCCAAAAGGGGAGCCCTGGGACAGCTCTCCAGGTATGCCCTGCAGTCCTTGGAAATTCTGCAGCTCTCTGTCCCATGGCAGTGAAGAAAAGAGTGGTGGGTCGGGCGCAGTGGCTCACGCCTGTAATCCCAGCACTTTAGGAGGCCGAGGTGGGTGAATCACGAGGTCAGGAGTTTGAGACCAGCCTGGGCAATATGGTGAAACCTTGTCTCTACTAAAAATACAAAAATTAGCTGGGCATGGTGGCATACACCTGTAGTCCCAGCTACTCAGGAGGCTGAGAAAGGAGAATTGCTTGAACCCGGGAGGCAGAGGCTGCAGTGAGTCAAGAGCACACCACTGCACTCCAGCCTGGGCAACAGAGCAAGACACTGATTCAAAAAAAAAACAAAGAAAGGAAGAAAAGAGTGCCATCCCATTCCAGCAGGTATAGCTAAAAGAGAGAAAAGAAGAGCGCAACCCACACTGAGTCCTCACAAAGGCCTGAAGCTCGGGCACCTGACAGTACCCCGTGCCCCCGCCACCTGCCACATCGTGGTGCAACTGTGTTTGCTCTGACACCCTCTGTTTGGAGAAGCTCTGGCTGTCCCCAGATGGTGGCTGGCTGAAGCTTGCAAACCCACCCGGTGAAAGAGCAGCAGCTGGGCAGCCCCAGCTTCCTGCAGCCCCTCTGCAGGCACTGGCGTCCCCACCAGCGCACGTGCCTCTCTGGACCCTGCCCCTGGCTCGCTTTTGCCCAGTTCTGACGGATCAGCTACTCGCTTCCTGGTTCCTGTCCGGCTGGTTGAAGGCATAATCAGCCGTCCTTTCACACCTCTGTTTATGGGTTCCTTAACCGGAACCTTTCCTTGAAGAGGCTTTTGTATTCCATCTATGATCCGTGCAGGGGCCCCAGGTGAGCTCCTCGAGAGGACAGAGGGCCCCTGTGGCCCTTGTGACCTGCGCCCCTGGGGCCCTGGGTGGCTGGGAAAAGCCATGCCACAAAGTGCAGGTGCCTTGATCACCCTGCAGTCTGGCAGGTCACAGTGGGGACCCAGCCCATGCGTGGGAATCTGCTCCAGCTCCCCAGCTCTGGCTTCGACTTCCTGTTCTCCTCCTGGTTCTTCAGAGCCTGACGGTGGGAAAGCACAGCCTGCATTCTGCTCCCGGGCACTGTGAGTGGGCAGAAGTGGTGGCCTCGCCAAGCACCTGGCTTTATCCAAATACCTCCCTGTTCTGTTCTGGGAAATGGGGCTTAGAGCCCCTAGAGTGGGGAAAATGCCTTGGGAAAGAAACCAAGGAATTTACCTGGGGAAGTAAAAATGAGGCAGTTTTCCCCAGCAGGACTTTCATGAAAGAAGCCCATCCAAAAAGTTTCCAAAAGCAGAGCATCCCCTTTTACTGAGAGATGTCGACAGGAGTCAAACTCTGTAAACTATTTGAAGAGATTTACTCTGAGCCAAATCTGAGTGACCATGGCCCATGACACAGACCTCAGGGGTCTTGAGAACATGGGCCCAAGGTGGTCAGGGCACAGCTTGGTTTTGTACATTTTAGGGAGACATGAAACGTCATTCAAATACATCTAAGCTACACATTGGTTTGGTCCAGAAAGGCAGGACAGGGTGGGGTCACTTCCAGGTTATAGGTAAAATTTTTTTTTTTTTTTTGGAGACAGAGTTTTGTTCTTGTCACTCAGGCTGGAGTGCAGTGGCAAGACGCAGCCTCCACCTCCTGGTTCAAGCGATTCTCCTGCCTCAGCCTCCTGAGTAGCTGGGATTACAGGCATGCACCACCACACTTGGCTAATTTTGTATTTTTAGTAGAGACAGGGTTTCACCATGTTGGCCAGGCTGGTCTCAAACTCCTGACCTCAGGTGATCTGCCCGCCTCAGCCTCCCAAAGTGCTGGGATTACAGTTGTGAGCCACCGCACCCGGCCTATTTTAAGAATTTCTGGTTGTCAGTTGCTTGAAAGAGTTATTATCAATAGAAAGGAAAGTGTGGGTTATGATAAGGGGTTGTGGAAACCAAGGTTTTATGACACAGATGAAGCCTCCAGGTAACAGGCTTCAGAGAGAGAGGCTGTAAATGTTTAGCAGACTGAGGGTCTGTGTTGATATCCATGCTGGTCGGCTTTTCCTGAATTCCAAAAGGGAGGAGGAGATAAGGAGGCCTGTCTGAACCCCTCACTCCCGACGCCCCGTCACAGCCTGAACCAGTCTTTAAGACTAACTTGGGGGTGCCCTGGCTGAGATGATGGATTCCACTGAGATGGTTGTGGGGGGCTTAGAATTTTATTTTTGGTTTACAGAGCTCCTCGGAGCAGTGAGTCTCACCCTGGAGTGTGCGTCGGAATAACTCGGGGTTCCCAGCCCCATCCCAAGAGAGGCGGATTCCGTGGGCTGGGTCTGGGGTCCCGGTTCTTGATTTCTCAAACACACCCTGCGGATGTGCAAGGCCACACGGAGAGCCGTCCGCCTGGACGTAGATCTCCCCCAGACCCGTCAGGACAGGCTCCATCCCAGCCTTCGAGGCAGGAAGACCCCGCTCCCAGCTCCATCTCATCCCGCCTCATCCCTCCCGTCCCCTGTGGTCTCTCTGGGCCCGTTGAGCTGTTACCTGGGCAGACCTCCTTGCCTGCCTGAGTCCTGCCTTTCCACAGCCCCGAGCTCAGGAGCCACCTCCCTCGGGAGCCCCACACCCAAAGACCTCAGCCCCCACCCCAGGCCCACCGCACCTCAGCACCCCGCCTGGGAGACCTCAAACTCAGAGCGTCAGGGTCAGGCGGGCCACACTCACATGTGAGACTAAGGCCTGGGACGGTTCTTCATGGCTGCAGACCAGTATGCCCGTTCCCACATTTCTTGAAACGTTCAACTCTCTAGTGGGGGTCTGGGTTTGGATGCGAAGGCGGTCATAACGGGCCCGCTGGTGGCAGCGACCGAGGTCGCTAGGAGGCCCCTGCAGACAGCAGAGCTGCAGTGCACGGCTCGGTCTGCAGGGGGCGCCCCCGGGCACCACAGCCAGTTGCCAGGAAGACTCACCAGCCAGCCAGGACCAGAGCCAAGGAGAGCCTCGGAATTTTTTTTTTTTTTTTTTTAGACAGAGTCTCTCTCTTCTGCCCAGGCTAGAGTGCAATGGTGTGATCTCGGCTCACTGCAACCTCCGCCTCCCAAGTTCAAGCGATTCTCCTGCCTCAGCCTCCTGGGACTACAGGCATACGCCACCACGCCTGGCTAATTTTTGCATTTTTAGTAGAGAAGGGATTTTGTCATGTTGGCTAGGCTGGTCTTGAACTCCTGACCTCAGGTGATCCACCCGCCTCAGCCTCCCAGAGTGCTGGGATTACAGGCATGAGCCACTACGCCCAGCCTCGATTTTTTAAAATACATTTTCCCGGTTTATAAGTAACAGTCTGTATTTTTAAGCCGGTAGGCAAGGGCAACAAAATGGCCATCCAGCCTCAGCGGGGCCTGCCTGGACCACTTTGCAGCCTCTGCTCCGGCGCCAGGGTCTGCTTGGAAAGGGCTTTCTGCGCTCGTGCAGTCACTCAGCAAACATTTACCCAGCAACACCCACCCCATGTGCCAGACCCCGAGCTAGACCCCGAAGCTACAAGGATGTGCAACTCGCAGCCTGCCCTAGGAGCTCTGAGTCGGGCCCTCAGCCCCGACACCCAACCAGGAGAAGCTGGGCGGGAAGCGTTTCCACTCCTGAGGGAGCGCTTCACTGCTGACTTTGTAGGGCGGTGCCATCCAACCCTCACTCACTTCAGTTCCCAGCTGCTTTCTTCAGGATGGGGTGGCCCTAGGGCCGCTAGTGCGCAGAGCCCATGTGACTGCCCCACCACCTGCTCCGGCAGAAAAATAAAGTCAGGAGCGCTGCACTCGTGCAAAAGAAAGACCACACAGAGCTACAGTAAACTCCTCATCTGGGATTAGACGATGGCCCCTATGGCCCGAGGACTGGAGACAGGTGGCAGGGGGTGTGATTGTCAACTCTCGAGTTGCCCATCAGCAATGGGTTGCAGTGAGTATTTCTCTCTTTTCTTGAGACAGAGCCTTGCTCTGTCGCCCAGGCTGGAATGCAGTGGCGCGATCTCGGCTCACCACAACCTCCAACTCCCTGGCTCAAGCGATTCTCGTGCCTCAACCTTCCGAGTAGCTGGGATTACAGGCACGCGCCACCAAGCCCGGCTGATTTTTGTATTTTTAGTAGAGATGGAGTTTTGCCATGTTGGCAAGGCTGGTCTCAAACTCCTGGCCTCAAGTCATCTGCCCACTTCAGCCTCCCAAAATGCTGGGATTACAGTCATGAGCCACCGCACCCAGCTCACAGTGGGGACTTCTGATTGATGATGATTGTGACTGTGGTGTCTCATTGAATAGGCACTGGCTGGGGCCAGGGGGCGAGAGAGCTTGCCTGGGAGATTTCATCTGAGCCCGTAGTTTCTAGCTCTGGGCCACACAGGGGGCCTGAACTCTTGCTGCCTTTGCAGGCCACCAGCATGCACTCCAAAAACGGGGACTGAGAGGCTCCCCTCGGCTACTAGGACAGAAGCGCCATGTACAGCCCTCCCTGCAGCCCCCCACACAGGTAGAAAGTCCACCTGCCCCATCCTGGCCGTTTCTCATGAATGCTGGGTATCGCCCATCTCAGAGCCAGCCCAGGGCAAGGAGAGCAGGCCCAGGACAGGCTCCCAACCCCACCGCTGCACGCGGCAGTGCTGGGCATGGGAGGGCACAATCAGGGTGGGCAGGGGTCAGCCCAGGACACAGGACCATTTCCCGAATTGCAACACTGAGGCCCTGCTTCCTGGGCCATTGAGGCATCCTTCCTGGGCCCTGCTAGTTATGGCCGCTGGGAAGACGGATGGAGAGGCCACGAGGCCCCGGCGCTGTGTGGTACTGCTCCTGTTCATCTGCAATGTGGTGCAACCCTGTGGCTTTGAGTTAAGGGAACAAGGAGGTGTCCAGATGGGGAACGGCCCGACCTGCACTGCTGTGGACTCAGTGCCACCAGCCGGGGGCCTGGCACTGTTCTTCAACTGCAAAGCTATGTCTGGTGTCGCCCTAAATACAGGTATCCTCTGGCAGAGCTTTAGGAGCTCCACCCCAGTTGAATCTTTGACACTTTAGGGGGGAAAAAAAGGTTTCATCTAAGCCAATGAGTATTTAAACAGGTTGATGGGGAGATCCGCAGAACCCCTCAGGGACCAGCTGTTTCTAAGCACCTCTTTTAGAAGCTGGTAAGCTTGTCAGAAAGGGCTGGTGCACGCCAGGCCCTGGCACTGCCCTGGCTTCCTCAGGACCTCAGCAAATGATTCTTGGTTGCTATGAGCCTCTGACTGCTGTGAGAAGGAGCAAGCCTGGCCCTGAAAGGGTGGTCTCCTCAGGCTGCTGCCTGATAGCTGCAGTGACGGAGAGTCTCGGGCGCTTTAAAACCGTGACTTCTTCTTCCCACAGGAATCTGGTACAATATCCTCAGAGGCATTGGGAAGCTTGCTGTCATTATCAATGTAAGTGACATCAGGGACCTCGGTGGAATGGAAGTCCTGGCTGAACTGCCAGGCGGCCGGGATTCTGTAGTTATGAATGTCCCTTGATCATATGGAGTAGGGAGGGTGGGCTCTGGGGAGGCCTAACAAATTCTCTTCAACCTTTTTCTGCAAGTTTTTAATTTTTTTTCTGAGACAGAGTCTCACTCTGTGGTCCAGGCTGCAGTGCAGTGGCACAATCTTGGCTCACTGCAACCTCTGCCTCCCAAGTAGCTGGGATTACAGGCCCACACAACCACGCCCAGCTAATTTTTGTATTTTTAGCAGAGACAGAGTTTTGACATGTTGACTGGGCTGGTCTCGAACTGACGTCAGGTGGTCCGCCCTTGGCCTCCCTCCCAAAGTGCTGGGATGTCAGGCTTGAGCCACTGCACCCAGCCTTTCTGCAAGCTTTGAGCAAAATTGTTTATCATGCCCACCTTGACCCCTAAGTCCACTGAGAATAAATAAGAGGCAGAGATAGGAAGGAAGACAGAGAGAGAGGGAGAGAGACACAGATTCCTCACTGGCAATCTTTCTGTTCTCTTATTTAAAGAAAACAAAGTTGGGCAGGGCGCGGTGGCTCACGCCTGTAATCCCAGCACTTTGGGAGGCAGAGGTGGGTGGATCACCTGAGGTCAGGAGTTCTAGACCAGCCTGACCAACATGGTGAAACCTCATCTCTAAAAAAAAAAAAAGAAAAGAAAAGAAAACAAAGTTGATTTTTCTTCTTAATCTGAAACATATGGCTGCTCTGTAGGGAAGGTTTGGAAGATGCTGAAATGGGGCGAGAAGGGAGCACTCGTCAGCCTCACACATGGCTCTGCTGAGAATCAGTGCTCCAGGCCCCTCAGCCTCCTCTCCAGCCTGGCAGCCCCTTCGGGCCTCTCCTATCCCCAGGCCTGCAGGCTAGGGTGGCCCAGCCCTAGGCCTTGCCCATTGGGGTCTGCCTGGCTCTGCCCATGGCCTGGATCCCCTGGGTTTAGCTGTGTCCAGCTGTCCCCAGCACATACTTCAAGCCCAAGGCTGTGTTGTCCCAGGCATGAGAACCCCAGGCAGCCACAGGGAGTCCGATGTCCCAGGGCCCGTGGCTCTCGTCCCTTCCACCCTCCTGCTGAGCCCAATCATCCCCGCCAAAAGCTGACATCATGCACATGGGGGACGGTGGGGTGGCTCCCCAGAGCTGACAGTCAATGCCCTTGCAAGGCCGGGATGCCAAGTCAGGGTCTCAGCAGGCCCTGGAACTCAGTCCCCACGGAGTGCAGGGGGTGACACTCAGCCCCGGAGGCTGCAGGCAGAGTGTGCGCCCAGGGACCACTCCTTATCCCACCCAGACAAGGGAGCGTAGGGCCTGAGGCAGGGGCCGAGCAGTGCTGGGGTTGGGGGGCTGGGAACAGAGGTGCATCCTCTCTGCAACGAGTGGGCGCCATGAGCAGCTACGGAACACAGGGGCATCTCCTGAGGATAACAGCAGCAGCAACGAGCACAGGCCAGGCGCCGTGCCTCACGCCTGTAATCTCCA
Organism: Alouatta palliata; assembly: GCA_004027835.1. Taxonomy (NCBI): domain Eukaryota; kingdom Metazoa; phylum Chordata; class Mammalia; order Primates; family Atelidae; genus Alouatta; species Alouatta palliata. The sequence continues at coordinate 28,372 of PVKV010021504.1, forward strand.
CACCTTGGGAAGCTGCGGCAGGAGGATCGCTTGAGGCCAGAAGTTCAAGACCAGCCTGGCCAACATAATGAAACATAGTGAGACCTTGTCTCAAAAAAAAAGATAACAGGTGACATTCACGAGGCACCTAGAATGTTCTAGACCCTGCTAAGCTCTTTCCTCATACCAGCCCACTAGTCTGCACACAGCCCTTGGAGGTGGGGACTGTTAGGGCACCAGAGGCACAGAGAGGCTAGGTGATTTGCCAGGGCCACACAGCCACGTGAGAGGCAGCCGCTGGGCCTCCGGTTCCTCTCTTGTAAGCACACCAGCCAGAGCCGGGGCTCTAACAGAACGAGCTGGGTGAGGACTTGACAGCCTGCAAAGCACTTTCCCTTCCTGCCTCATTCCCTTCTCCAACAAGCCCAGAGGCACGGTACGTACATGGCGTTGGTATTGTTAGCCCTGTTTTGACAAGAAGAAAATGGAGGCACAGAGAGGTTGGGCGATTTGCCAAAGGCTGCACAGCCAGCAAGCGGCTTCCAGCGTCCGCCTGGCACCGTCTCTCCTAGGAGTGTGCTGTCCCCAGCCCCCACGTGCTCTCCTTCAGCTGCCAGGGGGCTGAGAGGAGCACTCACGACCCTGCATCCGTTCACTCCGCATGCCAAAGCTGTGCAGCTACGGCCCCCTCCAGGGCAGCGGCACGTGGCCAGGGCCCAGTGTGGCTGTGGATGGGTCACCCCCTGTTGCGGCCGGCCCTTCTGTGCCCAGTCTGGGGGTCCCCCTCACTGCCACGTCCCCTGCGCAGGCCTTCGTGATCTCCTTCACGTCCGACTTCATCCCGCGCCTGGTGTACCTGTACATGTACAGTAAGGACGGGACCATGCACGGCTTCGTCAACCACACGCTCTCCTCCTTCAACGTCAGCGACTTCCAGAACGGCACAGCCCCCAACGACCCCCTGGACCTGGGCTACGAGGTGCAGGTCTGCAGGTACCGCTCTCGACCCCCACTCTTTGAAAAGCTGCGTTTATTGAGTTTCTGGGAGAGCCCGGGTTTGGGCGGGGCTCGAATCAGGGCAAGTCATGAAACAACTCAAACTTGTTTAAAAAGGAAAAAAAAAAAGACCGGTGCAGTGGCTCACACCCGTAATCCCAGCACTTTGGGAGGGCCAGGCAGGAGGACCGCTTGAGCCCAGGAGTTGGAGACCAGCCTGAGTCGCGTAGTGAGACCCGCATCTCTACAAAAAAATTTTTTTAATAGCCAGGACTTGTGGCACACACCTGTAGTTCTAGCTGTTTGGGAGGCTGAGGTGGGAGGATAGATTGAGCCTGGGACTTTGAGGCTACAGTGAGCTATGGTTGCACTATTGCACTCCAGCCTGAGCAACAGAGTGAGACCCTACCTATAATTTCAAAAAATTAGAATAAAATAAAATGAATAAAAAGATGCCTGAGGGGAGGAAATTAGAGGTGACTTACCAGTTCCTATAACTAAGAAGCCCAGGATAGCTTCAGGCATGGCTGGATCCAGGAGCTACAGTTTGCCATCAAGCTCCACTCTGGCACCGCCTCTCCACTTTGATTTCCTCTGTCTGCATTGTTCTCTTGCTGGTGGAAAGGGTCCCCCGCAGCTCCTGGCTTACATCCTCTCTGCTCTGCAGCCCCTGTGGAAAGATCTCCTGTTTCCCAATAGTCAGCAAACGTCCAGGGACTGAGTCTTACTGGCCCACCTTGGGTCAGATGTTCATTCCTGAACCAACCACTATGGCCACCAGGAGGAGGGCTTTCCTTGGCTTGGCCTGGGTCAAGTGCCAGGGTGTGAAGTCATAGAGAATTGGCGGGTCCTAAGAAAAACTGGGGTGCTGTGGCTTGAAGAAGAGGAGACAGATGCGAGCAGACAAAGCCTTGAGCACAGAATGCAGAGGGACAAGCTGGCGCGTGTGGCTTCTGACACTGGGAGGCCAGGACGGCTCGTCCCCATGGGAAAGCGGGTTATGCAACTTCTGCCTGGCCCAGCCCGATCCTATCTCAGGGGTTGGCAGCACAGGGCTGAACAGGCCCTCAGAGACTCCCATCCAGCTCCCTCCAGAAATCAAGCTCCGTGGGCAAGGGCCCTGTGTATTGGGAACCCCCCTGAGTTCTCCATCCCTGGAGGGGAGTCTGGCACATAGTAGTTGGTCACTAAATGCTTATGACATGAGGAAGTGAGGGGATGCCCAGACTGAGGCCCAGAGAGGTCAAGTGATTATCCAGGGGACACACAGTAAAGCAGTAGTTCGAGAGGGCGAGCACCAGCGACGTGGGTCCAGGCCAGGGCTGTGCCTGCAGAGCCAGCTGGTCCCTCTCCTGGCCTCCCCAACTAACCTTTTAGTGACCAGCAGGGGCACACCTGCAGCTCAGCCCCCAGAAACCCTGTTCCAGCCGATGTGTGGCATCCCCTAGATTTGGGGAGCCGTGGAAGGAGGGAGGCCCTAGGCGGAGACCTCACTCTGCTCCCACAGACCCTGGGCATCTCTGGGTCTCTGTGAAAAGAGGAAGGGGCTGGGGAGAACCGAAGCACGGGCAGCGGTCATGAGCGGGGTGGGCCTCCCACCTGAGGCTCCGGTCCTTTCCATCGAAGAGCCAAGGTCAGTGGCAGGACCTCTGGGGGAGGGGCGCAAGTGAGCTTGAGTCTCCAAGCCCAGACTCAGTCTGCCACATCTAACTAAAGCGGGTAACTCGAGAACCAGGGCAGCTCGTGTTCTTTAGAGATGAGGAGGTGAGGCGGTGCAGCAGCCCCGGAAGAGGAGGAAAAGCGGCCCCAGACCCAGGTGGAGCGGGCCGGGCCGGCTGCCTGACAGGCCCCTGCCTGCACCGATGATATACTTAGCTTCGTTCTTTCGCAAACGTTTGATAAACTGTTTAAGTTACTTTGATCGAATGTTCAGGGTTTTGTTTTGTTGGGTTTTCTGGTGTGTTGTTTGGCTTGCATTTTCTTTCTTTCCTTTTTGAAACAGAGTCTCGTTCTGTCGCCCAGGCTGGAGTGCAGTGGTGCAATCTTGGCTCACTGCAACCTCCGCCTCCCGGGTTCAAGTGATTCTCCTGCCTCAGCCTCCCGAGTAGCTGGGACTACAGGCGCCCAAAAAGTATGGACTCTCCTGGTCCACATGGTCCCCGCCCTTGATTCTGTGAGCCCACGGCTGGGCCTTGGGAATATTTACTGCCACATGTGTGGTCCTGCCTGGTCAATGGGGGGTCCTACCCACCCCTCTCCACTGTGGAGAGAGACTGCCTGGTTGCAGGGCCATGGGCTGCTCGCCCAAGAGAGGGCTGCCCTCCTGGAGGCAGCTGCACACCAAGCTGAGCCTCTCCGAGGCACCCCTCAAGCTGCCTGGCTCTGGCCAGAGCTGAGCCCTGCCGAAGCCCCGCCCTCGACTCTGCCACCGTCTTTTGCAGGTACAAAGACTACCGAGAGCCCCCGTGGTCAGAAAACAAGTACGACATCTCCAAGGACTTCTGGGCTGTCCTGGCCGCCCGGCTGGCGTTTGTCATCGTCTTCCAGGTGCGATGGGTCCCTCTGTGTTTCCGGTTTGGGGATGGAGGCACTGAGGGACCAACCTGTGCCCACAGTCTGGAAGGCAGGAGCTGCTAGGGCCATGGGTTCAGAGGCTCCTCCAGAGGCTTGGAGAACTTGCTCTGGGATACCCGAGGAGGGGACCTGGCCGGCCACAGGCCCCTTGCACAGGACAGGGCTCAAGACAGCCTCATGAGAGAGGAAGGCAAAGGGAGGGGCCATTCGAGCGCCGGCAGAAGGGTTCGGACTCTCTTGTGGGTTTAATCCAGTAGAAGTTTCTTTTTTTTTAGATGGAGTTTCACTCTTTGTCGCCCAGGCTGGAGTACAGTGGCACCATCTTGGCTCACTGCAACCTCCGCCTCCCAGGTTCAAGCGATTCTCCTGCCTCAGCCTCCCAAGTAGCTGGGATTACAGGCACCTGCCACCACACCCAAAGTGCTGGGATTACAGGTGTGCGCCACCAGAAGTTTCTTTATTGAAAGAGACAGGGGCCTGTGCAGTGGCTCACACCTATAATCCCAGTACTTTAGGAGTCCAAGGCAGGCGGATCACCTGAGGTCAGGAGTTCCAGACCAGCCTGGCTAACCTGGTAAAACCCCATCTCAATTAAAAATACAAAAATTAGCTGGGTGTGGTGGTGGACGCCTTTAATTCCAGCTACTTGGGAGGCTGAGGCAGGAGGATTACTTGAACTCAGGAGGCAGAGGTTGCAGTGAGCTGAGATCTCGCCGCTGCACTCCAGCCTGAGCAACAAGAGTGAAACTCTATCTCAAAAAGAAAGAAAGAAAGAAAGAGACATGGAGAAAGGGGCCCCCACCTCTGTCCCCCTCTTGTTCTCACACCATGTCTGTGGTAGCAGGCAGAGCCAGGACAGACAGGAGAGCACTGGGCTCTCAGGTGACCCCAGACATAGCCAGCAGCCAAGGGACCCAGCCCCCACTGACCCAACCCCTGGGGAAGGGTCTGAGCCAACTCTCTGAGGCCGGAGGGACTCCTAGTGGAGTAGACCCCAGGCTAGGGTGCCAGCTGTGCAGTGGCAGCTGAGGTCCCAGCAGGGGGCACCCTGGGCTGTGGGTTCTGCTCCCGGATGTGCCTCTAACCTCGATTAAGTCTATGCTAGGAAGCCAGTAGGCCAAGAGCTCCAATTCTGGAATCCCCAGGACTGGGTTCAAGTCCCAGCTCTGTCACAGGGCAGCCCCTTCCACTCCTCTGAGCTCAGCGGCCTCATCTGTCAGCTTTTCACAGCAAGCAGTGCAAAAGGTGTGTGGGGCTGGGTTCCACAGACCAGAGCCTGAGAGCTCAGCAAAGAGGGGTCTCAGCCAGAAACAGCCCGGCCTCATCCCAAAGGATACATGGCACCTCAGACCTGGCCTCACCTGGAGGCAAGGCAGCCCCTAGATGGGCTGGTCACTGCTTTGGGCTGTCCAGGCTGGGAAGAGGGAGGTGGGAGGGGGTATAGGTTCTGCAGCTGTAAGCATGAGCAGCCAACCCCAACCAGAGCTGGGGCCTGGGAGCGCCAACCAGGAGAAGACACCATTCGAGGTGGCACAGCACCGCCTGGTCAGCCGGGGATGCTCACACATGCTCGCTGGACAGGCATTCCGCAAACAACAAGATTCAGTTTTTCGGGCGAGGCGCAGGGGCTCACGCCTGTAATCCCAGCAGTTTAGGAGGCCGAGGTGGGTGCATCATGAGGTTAGGGGTTCAAGACCAGCCTGGCCAAGATGGCGAAACTCCATCTCTACTAAAAATACAAAAAATTAGCCGGACATGGTGGCACGAGCCTGTAATCCCAGCTACTCGGGAAGCTGAGGCAGAGAATTGCTAAAACCCAGGAGGCGGAGGTTGCAGTGAGCTGAGATCACGCCACTGCTCTCCAGCCTGGGCAACAGAGCGAGACTCCATATAAAAAAAAAACTAAGTTTTTCCATAAAAACTGACTTATGTTGCCTTCTATCCACCAGAAAGGTCTCCATGGAGGAGGCAGATGTTCGGGGGACCGTGGGCGGCTTTGCAGACTGTAAAAGTCTGATCCATTTGTGGCTATTTCTAGTTTCATGCTTTTCCCCAAAGCCTCGATGCTTGTTGGATTTGGCAATGCGTGACACATCAGGTCACTTCCTGAGTCTCCTGGTCAAGGAATTCAGAATGACTCAGATAATTTTCCCACAATAACTGAATTCAGATTTGCTCAAGAAAGTCAGCCAGCATTCCTCAAAGGCCTGCTGGGTGGTTCTGGGCTTCCTTCATACCTGCTGGGAAACTGAGGCCCAGGGAGGTCAAAGGGCCAGGAGGTCACGGGGTGGTGCTCCACCAGGTGGGGGCCAGGCAGAGAGGTGGGGGCACTTCCCCAGGTGCCATCCTCCTCCCTGCTGCCATGTGCTGCCCCTCCTCCTTCCAGAACCTGGTCATGTTCATGAGCGACTTCGTGGACTGGGTCATCCCAGATATCCCCAAGGATATCAGCCAGCAGATTCACAAGGAGAAGGTGCTCATGGTGGAGCTGTTCATGCGGGAGGAGCAGGACAAGCAGCAGCTGCTGGACACGTGGATGGAGAAGGAGCGGCAGAAGGACGAGGTGCCATGCAACCACCACAACCCCAAAGCCTGCCCCGACAGCCTTGGCAGCCCAGCCCCCAGCCATGCCTACCACGGGGGTGTCCTGTAGCTAACCAGCTGGGCTGGGCAGGCCAGCCGGGCATCCTGACCGACGGGCACCCTTTCCCAGGGCAGGCGGCTTCTGGCTCCCACCAGGGCCTGGAGACTCCTGGGTTTTCTGCAAACATGGAGGACCACTTTCTAATAAGACATTTTCCTTTTCTCTTTCTGTTTTCTTTGCCTTGCACAAAGCATTAGGCAGGGAATGTTTTTCAACATTTTCCTTTTCTCTTTCTGTTTTCTTTCCCTTGCACAAAGCATTAGGCAGGGAATGTTTTTCAATCTGTAGTTTTCAAGGTGAATCAAAATGATGGCTGGTAATAAGGCAATAAAGTAGCAAAGGAAGGTGCTTTGCAGAAAGAATGCTTGGAAACTCGAGTCTCCCTGGCGGTCAGTAGTCAGCGGACGCCCCTGGAAACCCTCCTTTCAATCCTAATGCCTTAAGATAGATGCAAAATGGTAAGCCAAGCCATCGGGCAAAAGCTGGTGTGAGGCTTCAGGGAAAATGGAAAAATCAAGAAAGAATAATGATGGATTCTGGTTCCAAAAGGTGTCACCTGCCTTTTTCAGAAAAGCTAGACTTCCAATCACCTTTTCCTTCCTCAGTTCAGTGGCTGAGGCACTCTGGGTGGAGCAAGAAGCGTCCCAGCGCTGACCACACGGGGGAGGGAGCATCCCAACTATTCCTGGAAAGCTAGAAGTGGGCACAGGTGTCCTTGACTGAGCAGGAACCAGCACCCTTGACGTCTCCGGCAGGCCTCACTGTCAGCCACACACCTACCGCGTGGCACCAAGCTGACCTCAGAGCTGTTCATCTTCCTTATGCAACAAAACCAGTTAACCGAAAATGGGCAGGGAGAGATGACCTCGGAAGCATTTCCACAGATGGCGTCAGGGTTTTGGGAAGTCTTACGGCTTCCCGGGGTCCCCTGGAAGCTTTAGAATATTCATGGTTTTTTTGTTTTTCAAAAATCAATTATGTGGTAGATTGAGGATATTTTTTCTGTAGCTCAAAGGTGAAGGGAGTTTATTAATTAGCCAAATATCGTTGAGAGAAATTTAAAATACTGTCACTACCAAAGATTTTTATTAATAAAGGGTTCTATTTTGGTAACACTTCTCTATATTTTTACTCACAGAAATGTTGCTGTTGACAATTATTTTAAAAGTGTACAAAACCAAGTCTCATAAATTACCTGAGTGATCTAAATCTGTAGCAATGATACTAAACAACTCTCTGAAATTTCTCAAGCACCAAGAGAAACATCATTTTAGCAAAGGCGAGGAGGAAACACATAGGCGTATTTGTCCTGAACACGTGATGCTGACAGCCCCGCTGATCGGCCGACTGTGATCAGAGTTCGTGGGTGTTGTAGATTTCCATTATTTGCTAAAATCATGCAATCTGATGCTTCCCTTTTCTCTTGTACAGTAAGTAGTTTGACATGGGTTTTGTATATAAATATTGTATTAAAAAAGTAGGCGATTACCAAAAATCCTTTTATGGAAACCGTTTTTTTAAAAAGTGAATGTACACACACCCACAGAAGACTGTGGCTGGACATTCATCTAAATAAATTTCAGTATACGACACTTTTCTCACTTGAATGCTGTCTGTGTGACGTCCTCCCGAGAAACTCACGGGCCGTCCCCAAAGTCCAGTGGATCCTGCAAACTCAGCACCGACCGACAGGCATCTCTTTCCTGTGGTGCCAGCATGCGGGTGGCTCTAAACGCTCTTGGGACTTCACTTCTCTGGGAGTGTGTGCATTTGTGCTGCACACGTGTGTGCTTATTCATTTGCATGTGTTTTGCGTTTATCATATGCACACGTTTGCATTTGCTGTGTGCGTGTGCCTGTGTGTTTACATATTGGTGTACATCACACGTGTATATTCATTTGTATTTGCTTTTATGTGCGTATGGGTGCAGGTGTTTGTCCATGTCCACATGTGTGCACATATACATACATGTACATATGTCTATCTGCGCATGCACATGTATATGCAGTGTGCATGTGTTTATGTGTTTGCATGGTCTGTGTGTGTGTTATCCATTCTCACACTGCTGTAAAGAACTACCTGAGGCCAGGCGCGGTGGCTCATACCTGTCATCCCAGCACTTTGAGAGACCAAGGTGGGTGGATCACTGGAGGTCAGGAGTTTGAGACCAGCCTGGCCAACATGGAGAAATCCCATCTCTACTAAAAAAAAAAATTAGACAAAAATTATCTAGGCATGACCTGTCACCTCAGCTACTCGGGAGGCTGAGGCAGGAGAATCGCTTGAACCTGGGATGTGGGGGCTGCAGTGAACCGAGATCGCACCATTGCACTCCAACCTGGGTGACAGAGTGAGACTCCATCTCAAAAAAACATAAATAAATAAATAGGACTACCTGAGACTGGCCAATTTATGAAGAAAAGAGGTTTAATTGACTCACACCTTTGCATGCTTAACAGGAGGCATGACTGAGAGGCCTCAGGAAACCTAATGATCATGCCTGAAATTGAAGGGGAAGCAAACACGTTTTCACAATGGCAGAGCAGGAGAGAGCAAGGGGGAACGTGCCTCACTTCCCAGCCATCAGATCTCGTGAGAACTCACCCACTACCACGAGAACAGCATGGGGGAAATGGACCCCATGAGTCAGTCACCTCCCACCAGGTCCACTCTTGACACATGGGGATTACAATTCGACATGAGATTTGGGCCAGGCGCCGTGGCTCACGCCTGTAATCCCAGTACTTTGGGAGGCTGAGGCAGGTGGATCACGAGGTCAGGAGTTCAAGACCAGCCTGGCCAACATGGTGAAACCCTGTCTCTACTAAAAATACAAAA
>PVKV010021505.1:0-37401 GCA_004027835.1 Alouatta palliata
AAAAAAAAAAAAAAAAAAAAAAAAAAAAAAAAAAAAAAAAAAAAAAAAAAAAAAAAAAAAAAAAAAAAAAAAAAAAAAAAAAAAAAAAAAAAAAAAAAGCCAGGTGTGGTGGCACATGCCTGTAATCCCAGAACTCTGGGAGGCTGAGGCGGGTGGATCACTTGAGCTCAGGAGTTTGAGACCAGCCTAGCCAACACGGTGAAATCCCATCTTTACTAAAAATACAAAAAAAAAATTAGCCAGGCATGGTGGCACATGCCTGTAATCCCTGCTACTCAGGAGGCTGAGGCAGGAGAATCACTTGAACCCGGGAGGTGGAGGTTGCAGTGAGGTGAGATCGTGCCACTGCACTCCAGTCTGGGTGACAGAGAGAGATTCTTGTTTCAAAAAAAAAGAATTAGATCTGTATTACTGGAACTCCTTCACCAGGAAACAGAATATAGTCTAATGACACTGAAAAAATTGTAGATCCTAGACAACACAAAAATTTAAAGGGTTCTGAATTTTTTCTTTTTGCAGAAATAATCTATTATTCTATAACTAATAAAGCACAATGGGACATATGATCTTCTTTCTTTTTTCTTTTTAGATAGAGTCTTGCTCTGCCACCCAGGCTGGAGTGCAGTGTTGTGATCTGGACTCACTGCAACCTCCGTCTCCCAGATTCAAGCAATTCTCCTGTCTTAACCTCCCAGGTAGCTGGGATTACATATATGCGATGGCTCACACATATAATCCCAGCACTTTGGGAGAGGCCAAGGCAGGCAGATCACTTGAGGTCAGGAGTCTGAGACCAGCCTGGCCAACATGGTGAAACCCCGTCTCTACTAAAAATATAAAAAAATATTAACTGGACATGGTGGCATGAGCCCGTAGTCCCAGCTACTCAGGAGGCTGAGGCAGGGGAGTCACCTGAACCCCAGAGGGGGATGCTGCAGTGAGCTGAGGTCCCACCACTGCACTCCAGCCTGGGCAACACGTCATTCATAAATAAACAACATACTTCAACATAATAAAGGCCATATATGACAAACTTATAGCTAACATTACACTGAATGGAGAAAAGCCTTTCCTCTAAGAACTGGAACTAGATAAGGATGCCCACTTTCACCACTCTTACTCAATATAATACTGGAAGTCCTAGCCAGAGCAATCAGGTAAGAGGAGGAAATTAAAGGCATCCAAACTGGAATAGAGCAAGTCAAATTGTCCCTCTCTGCAGATGACATATTATATTTAGAAAAACCAAAAGACTCCACTAAAAAAATAAATAAATAAATAAATAAATAAACCTTTTAAAACTAATAAATTCAGTAAAGTTGCACGACACAAAATTAACACAAAAAAATCAGCATAGCATTTCAATATTCCAGCAACAAACTAGATGAAAAAGAAATAAAGAAAGTAACCGTGTTTCCAAAAACTAAAAACAAAAACCCTAGGAATAAATTTTACCAAGAAGGTGAAAGACTTCTACAAGGAAAACTATAGAACACTGATGAAAGAAATTAAAGAGGATGACAAAAACAAACAAACAAAAAGACATGCCCCAAAAAAAGACGTAAGACATCCCATGTTTATGGATTGGAAGAACTAATATGGTGAAAATGACCATACTACCAAAAGCAATCTACAGATTCAATGCAATCTCTATCAAAATACCAATAATATTTTTCACAGAAATAGAATAAACAATTCTAAAATTTGCATGAAACCACAAAGAGCTTGAATAACCAAAGCAATCCCGAGCAAAAAGAACAGCTGGAGGCATCATAATACCTGACTTCAAAATATACCACAAAGCTATGATAACCAAAATAGCATAGTATTAGTATAAAAACATACACATAGACCAAAATTAGAACAGAATAGAGAACTCACAAATAAATGCACATATTTATATCCAACTGATTTTCAACAAAGGTGCTAAGAACATACACTGGGGAAAAGACATCCTCTTCCATAAATGGTGCTGGGAGAACTAAATATTTGCATGGAGAAGAATAAAAGTAGACCCCTCTTACCATATACAAAAATCAAAACAAAAGGGATTACAGACTTAACATAAGGTCCCAAACTATAAAACTACTAGACGAACACACAGAAGAAATGCTCCAGGGACACTGGTCGAGGCAGATTCTATGGCCAAGATCCCAAAAGGACAGGAAACAAAAACATAGATAGATAAATGGGACTATATTAAACTAAAACACTCTGTACAGCAAAGAAAATACTCAGCAGAAAGGACAACCTGACGAATGGGAGAAAATGTTTTCAAAATATTCACCTGATGAGCAATTAATATCCAGAATATAGAAGGAACTCAAACAACTCCATAGCAAAAAATCAATGCCAGTAAAAACTGGATAAAGGGTATGAATAGACATTTCTCAAAAGACATACAAATGGCCAACAGGGATATGAAAAAATGCTCATCACTAATCATCAGTGAAATGTAAATCCAAACCATAATGAGATATCTTACCCCAGCTAGAAACTCTATTATTAAAAAGACAGAAAATAACAGATGTTGGCAAGAAAAGGGAACTCTTACACACTGCTGGTGGCAATGTAAATTAGTACAACAACCCTAAAGAAACCAGCAAGGAGATTTCTCAAAAAGTAAAACTAGAAATACCATTACTTTATTCAAAAAGTAAAACTAGAACTACGAGCAATCTCACTATTGGGTATCTATCCAAAGAAGAATACAGGGTATCAAAAGGATACCCTCACTCATATGGACAAAGTGTATTACACATAAACAACAGAATACTACTATTTGGCCATAAAAAGAATGAAATAATGTCATGTGCAGCAACATGGATAGAAATGGAGATGATTATTTTAAGTGAAATAGGCCAGGCATAGAAAGACAAATAGTGCATGTCCTCACTACTATGTGGGAGCTAAATAGCTTGATCTCATGGACATAGAGCATAGAATAACAGATAACAGAGACTGGGAAGTGGGGGAGGGTGAACAGGAGAGGGGGATAAAGACTGTATGAAGTCAAGTCACCTAGTCTGCTATCAAACACTGGAACTTATTTCTTATGGACCCAAACATACAGTTAGATAGAAGAAATAAATTCCAATGTTTGATAGCAGACTAAGGTGACTATACTTAGCGACAATATTTTGTACATTTTAAAGTAATCAGAAGAGAGGACTTGAAATGATATCAACATATAAAAATGATAAACATTCTAGATGATGGATACCCCAATTACCCTAACTTGATCATTACATTTTCTTGCATTACATTTCTCTGCATGTAACACTCACATGTACACTATAAATATGTAAATTATTCTCTATCAATAAAAGAGGAAAAAAGTGGACAACAGGGATTTCTCAGAATATATATGAGTAGCCAACAGGTATATAAAAATATGCCCACCACCACTAATTATCAGGGAAATGCAAATTAAAACCACAATAATATCATCTTATCCAGTTAGAATAGCTATTATCAAAAAGACAAAAACTAACAGATCCCGGCAAGGATACAGAGTAAAAGGAACTCTCATACACTGTTGGTGGAAATGTAACTTAGTACAGCCATTATGGAAAATTTTTCAAAAAACTAAACACAGAACTACCATAAGATCCAGCAATACCACTATTGTGTATTTATTCAAAGGACAGAAGATCAGTATCAAAGGGATACATGCACCTTCATGTTTACTGCAGCACTATTCACAATAGCCAAACTATGGAATCAACCTAAGTCCCTATCACATATGAACTGAAGAAGAAAATGTGGTATATTTACACAGTGGAGTACTATTTGACTGTAAAAAAGAATGGAATCATATCACTTACAGCAACATGGATGAAACTGAAGGTCATTATTTTAAGTAACATAAGCTAGACACAGAGGACAAATATCTCATGTACTCACCCATATGGATGAACTAAAAAAATTTATTTCATAGAGGTGGAGAGTAGAATGATAGCTAGCAGGTTGGGAAGGACTTGGGGGAGTGGGGAGATGAAGAGAGGTTGGTTAATGCGTACTAATGGGTATGCACATACAGAGGAATAAATTCTCATGTCTGATAGTAGAGTAGGGTGACTATAGCTAACAACAATGTACTGTACACTTCAAAATAGCTACAACTGAGGAACTGAAATGTTCTCAACACACAGAAATGATAAATGCTAGTGATGACAGCCTAAATACCTTGACTTGATGACTACATATTCTATTCATGTAACAAAACATCGTATGTATCCCATAAATATGTACAAATAGTATGTATCAATAAGAAAACTTAATGGTTTACTGAAACCCAAATTCTCCACTTTTTGAATTATCATAATACTTCTAGACCAATTTACTTCCATTGCCCAGGGTCTCTCTTGTGTTCGTCTCTCACTAATGAGAGAACATGTGATGACTAAATACAAAACAACTAGTACAAGATTAAATATAATTATTAATTTGTGGAAAGAAATCTTATGTACTTAAAGGCCAAATAAATATAATTTTAAAAATTAGTTATAGTCAGCTTCCAATTCCTCTTAAGTCAGGCTCCCTGCCTCTGAAGAGGTTCTACAAGTCAGGGAGGTTGGATCTGACAAGTAAACATAAAACTGTAAAAAGCCCTGGGGAGGCAGAAGTTTGCTGGTGTAAATGGAAGGAGGGCAGTGTAGCAATCCACGGTGGAAAAGGACGGGGCACACCACTTGAGGTGGGGGTCGGGTGGGTAGGATGAAAGAGCGCTTTTCAGAAATGTTCTTGTCTCTCTCCTCAGTCTCCTCCAAGGCAAAAAAGCAACACTGACCTAGTGCTAAAGTTAATGTCAAAGCAGCAGTCTGGCCAGGTTGAGGTGGCAGCCCTGATCTGTTTGCTCAATTAACTTCCATGAGAGTCTGTGCTTGACAAACAGCAACTTCCTGATGGGTTTCCTACAAGGTGTCCTGAGAGACAACGTAAATAGAAACTATTTGAAATAACGTACATGGAAAATATAGTCAAAATAAAAATATTAAGATAATGGGCTGGGCATGGTGGCTCATACCTGAAATCCCAGCACTTTGGGAGGTGAGCAGGCGGATCACTTGAGGTCAGGAGTTTGAGACCAGCCTGGGCAACATGGTGAAACCCCGTTTCTACTAAAAATATAAAAATTAGCCGGGCGTGGTGGTGGGCACCTGTAATCCCAGCTACTCGGGAGGCTGCGGCATGAAAATCACTTGAACCCAGGAGGCAGAGGTTGCAGTGAGCCGAGAATGTGCCACTACACTCCAGCCTGGGTGACAGACTGAGACTCTGTCTCAGAAAAAAAAAAAAAAATTAAGAGATGGGTAAATGAATGAAGGGATATAGCTGAAAAATGTTTTAGTAAGTTAGAATATCAGGCTAAGAAACTTCTAAAACACACAAGGAAAGGGTAAAAGACTTAAAAAAAAAAAAAAAAAGAAAAGAAAAAAGAAAAAAGAGCCAGCACAGTGGTGTAAGTCTCTAGTCCTAGCTACAGCCAGGAGGCTGAGGCAATAGGATCACTTGAGCCCAGCAGTTTGAAGCACAGTGCACTATGATCATGCCTGTGAACAGCCACTGTATTTCAGCCTCAGCAATACAGTGAGACCCTGTCTCTTTAAAAAAAAAAAAAAAAGTATAGTGATATTTATAACTATATAATACATACATTTATATAACTATATATATAACTATTTATATAACAGAAGACCAAGAGGAAGACATACAAACTAACCAGATTCAAAGAAATATTTGAATGACTGGTAATTTTCCAGAATTAGAGAAAAATATCATATTGAACAAATTCTGAATACAAAAGAGGACAGAAAATAAAACACACACACGTGCATAAGCAACAAATAGATACATTATAATGAAATTTAAGAAAATCAAAGACAAAAAGAAAATTCTGAGAGTTTCCAACAAGGAAGAGTAGATCGCCTATAAAGAAGTATGATCAGAATGTCATCAGATACCTTATTAGCAACATGGGATTTACGAACAAGTAATCCATATTATGCACTGCATGCCTGTACCAAAATATCTCACATATTCCATAAACATATACATCTACTTCACACTCAAAAATTAAAAAGAAAAAAAAGGGTAGTAAATCTTAGTTAACATTACCCAGATGGAATCACTTTAAAGTGCTGATGCAAAGCACTTTGAACTAAAAAGCATATATCCAGAAAAACTATCATCAAAAGTAAAGATGTTTTAGCACATAAAATCTCAGGTCTGTCTGTCTTATAAAAGGTCTCTTTGATAATAAATGAAGTACATGTTGAACATCCCTAATCCAACAATCCCGAATCTAAAACTTTTCTAGTGCCAACAGTATGCTCAAAGAAGCATTTTGGATTTTCGGATTAGGGATGTTCAGCTGGTAAGTATAACACAAATATTCCAAAATCTGAAAAAAATCTGAAATCTTAAACACTTCTGGTCCCAAGCATTCACTCCTTTCTTTTTCTTTTCTACTGATTGATTGAGACAGGGTCTCACTCTGTTGCCCAGGATGGAGTTCAGTGGCACGATCACAGCTCACTGGAACCTTGACTTCCCCGGCTCAACTAATCCTCCCGCCTTGGCCTCCTGAGCAGCTGGGACTAGGTGGTATGTACCACTATACACAGCTAATTTTTTAGTTTTTTTGTAGAGACAAGGTATCACTGTTGCCCAGCTGTTCTTGAACTCCAGGGCTGAAGCAGTCCTCCCACTTCAGCCCCCAAAAGTGCTAGGATTACAAGTGCCAGCCACCATGCCTGGCCCCAAGCATTTCAGAAAGGGATACTCAACCGGTACTCCCAATAATAACATTATGAGATACATGAAAGGTAAATATATTACTTAGTAAAACTTAATATATCTTTATATATTTTTTGAGACAGTGTCTCACTGTGTTGCCCAGGCTGTAGTGCAGTGGTGCAATCATGGCTGAATGCAGCCTCAGGCTCCCAGGCTGAAGTGATCCTCCCGCCTCAGCCTCCTGAGTAGGTGAAACCACAGCCACCTGCCACCACGCCAGCTTATGTTTTATTTTCTGTAGAGATGGGGTCTCACTATGTTACCCAGGCAGGTCTTGAACTCCTTCCTGGGTTCAAGCAATCGTCCTGCCTCGGCCTCCAAAAGTGCTGAGATTACAGCAAACGTGAGAGCCACCATACCTGGCCCTAATATTATCTTTAACAATGAAACAAAAAACAACCATGACAATCCAGAACCAAATCTAGAGCAGGGCTATACAACTTTCTGAAATGACTAAAATATTTCTTACCTATTTTGTCCAATATGTTAGCCACCAGTCACATGTGGCTATAGAGCACATGAAATGCGGCTAATGTAACTAAGGAACTAATTTTTAAATTTTACTTAAGCTAAAACAGTCTCTACAACTGCTGGCTATCATATTAGCACAGATCCAGAGCAGGAGTCAGCAAATTTCCCCAAGGGACAAATGGTGAATATACAGGCTGGTGGACCATGTGGACTGCTGCATCTACTCATGTAGCACAAAAGTAGCCACAGACAGACAAATGGCAAGGCTATGTTCCAATAAAACTTTATTTAAAAACAGGATGCCAACATGAGACACAGTATGCCAACACCTCACCTAGATGATATAAACACAATGGCAAGGCAAGCAGCAGATGGAACAGAGGGAGGGAAGGCAACCAGAAGATAGCTAGAGTGTGCCATGGTACTTATGTTGAAGACAGTGGGTGATACAAAGACACTTATAACAACAACAAAAGAAACCAAACATAAATCTAAGCATAGACTGGTTTGGGATAATGACCAAACTTTTAACTAAAACACAATGAAATGTTTAAATTTCAAACAATGACTACAAAATTCAATCTATTAAATGAGAGAGAGAAAAAAAGATGACAAACTCTGGGATTGGATTTTTAAAAGATCCAGAACGAAAAAAACAGCCTAAATACAAAAGGATATAAAAATGCTGAAAACAGGCCAGGTACAGTGGCTCACGCCTGTAATCTCAGCACTTTGGAAGGTTAGGCAGGTAGATCACTTGACGTCAGGAGTCTGAGACCAGCCTGGCCAACACGGCAAAACTCCGTCTCTACTAAAAAATACAAAAATTAGCAGAGTGTGGTGGCGCACACCTGTAATCCCAGCTACTCAGCAGAAATAAGGCATGAGAATCACCTGAATCTGGGAAGTGGAGGTTGCAGTGAGCTGAGATCATGCCACTGTACTTCAGCTTGGGCAACAGAGCAAGGCTCTGTCTCAAAAAAAAAAAAAAAAAAAAAATGCTGAAAATAAATGAGTGGGGAAAAATACGAAAAGCAACTATTAATCAAAAGCTTGATAGTAATGATAAAACCAGAAAAAAATAGAATTAGAGACAGAAACATATGTAAAGAACAAAGTAGGGTGCTAGATACTGAGGAACAGATCAAGAAGAAATACCAATCATCAACATTTACGCTTTTAAAAATGTATCTTTCAAGTAAATACAGCAACACCAAGACAACTCAATGGTGAAAGAACAGTCTATTCAATAAATGGTGCTGGAACAACTTAAAATGGAGTTCATCTAAATGCTTACATTTAGCTAAAACTATAAAACTCACAGACGAAAACACATAAGTAAATCTTTGTGACCTTGAATTAGACACATGACAAAATTTGTGTAGCTAAAACCAAAAGTCCAAATGATTAAAAAAAAAAAATTAAGGTAATTTCTTAAATGAAATTGGGTAAGGTAAGGGCCCAGTTTCATTCATTTGCATATGCACTAGGCCCTTACCTTACCCCTTTGCAAAAAATAACTTAAAATAGAGTTAATCTAAATGCTTACATTTAGCTGTAACTATAAAACTCATAGAAGAAATCATGTTAAGTAAATCTTTGTGACCTTGAATTAGACACATGACAAAATTTGTGTAGCTAAAACCAAAAGTCCAAATGATTAAAAAAAAAATTATTAGGCCAGGCATGGTGGCTCAGGTCTGTAATCCCAGCACTTTCAGAGGCCGAGGCAGGCAGATCATGAGGTCAGGAGTTGGAGACCAGTCTGTCCAACATGGCGAAACCCCATTTCAACTAAAAATACAAAAATTAGCCAGGGACAGTGGTGCGCACCTGTAGTCCAGCTTCTCGGGAGGCTGAGGCAGGAGAATCGCTCGAACCCAGGAGGCGGAGCTTTCTGCGAGCCAAGATGGCACCATTGCACTCCAGTCTGGGCAACAAGAGCAAAATTCCATCTCAAGAAACAAAACAAAACAAAAAACTCTCACCAAAATAAATTGTCTTTTCAAAAGCCATCAAGAAAGTGACAGCCCACAGAATGGGAAAAAATACAGTTGACTCTTGAACAACACAGGTTTGAACTGCACAGGTACACCTATATGTAGATTTTTTTAAGTAAAAGTTACACCCAGTGTGCCTGCGTCACCTTTCACCTCCTCCACTTCTGTCTCTGTCACTTAGAA
Organism: Alouatta palliata; assembly: GCA_004027835.1. Taxonomy (NCBI): domain Eukaryota; kingdom Metazoa; phylum Chordata; class Mammalia; order Primates; family Atelidae; genus Alouatta; species Alouatta palliata. Next base: position 9,456 of record PVKV010021505.1, read on the forward strand.
ACACTAAGACCAATCCCTCCTTCTTTTCCTCAGCCAGCTCAATGTGAAGACAAAGATGAAGACGAAGATCTTTATGATGATCCACTTATACTTAATGAATAGGAAATATATTTTATTATATATCTTCCTTATGATTTTCCTAATGACATTTTCTTTTCTCTAGCTTAACTGTAGGAATACAGTATATCATACATATAAAAATGTTAACTGTTTATCAGTGAGGCTTCTGGTCAACAACAGGTTACTGTAGTTAAGTTTTGGGGTGGTCAAAAGTTTTCAACTGCACAGGTGTTGGCATATCTAACCCCTGTATTGTTCAACGATCAACTGTATTTGCAATCATATATGTTGTGGAACTGCAGCCCATAAAGAATTCCTACAATTCAACAATAAAGACAAATAAATTTTAAAAATGGACAAAAGAGTTGAATATTTTTTCAAAGAAGAAATACAAATTTATTTCAAAGAAGATACACAAATGACCAAAAAGCCCATGAAAAGGTGCTCAACATCATTAGCCACTGGGAAAAGCAAATCAAAACCACAATGAAATACCACTTCATACCCAACAGGATGACTAAAATAAAAAAGAGTCACAAATGCTAATAAGGACATGGAAATGGCCAAGTGCAGTGGCTACACCCGTAATCAAGACCAGCCTGGCCAACATGGCAAAACCCCGTCTCTACTAAAAATACAAAAATTAGCCAGGCATGGTGGCAGGTGCCTATAATCCTAGCTACTCCAGAGGCTGAGGCAAGATAATCGACTGAACCTGGTAGGTGGAGGCTGCAGTGAGCCAAGATTGTCCAGCCTGGTTGAGAGAACAAGACTCAGTCTCCCAAAAAGAAAACAAGACCAAAAAAACCCTAGGATGTGGAAAAACTAGAGCTCGCATACCCTGCTGGTGGATTTGTAAAATGGTATAGCCACTTTGGAAAACATTCTAGCAATTTCTCAAAAGGTTAAATGTAGAGTTACCATACTACCTAGTAATTCCACTCATAGGTATGCACTCAAGATAAGTGAAACATATACCCACACAAAAATTTATACACCAGTGTTCACAGTAGCCTTACTCATGAGTAATAATCATAAAGTAGAAACCACAAATATGACATGTATATCCATACAATGGAATATTATTCAGCCACAAAAAGGAATGAAGTACTGATAAATGCTGTACTAGAATTGATGACATGTCTTCCAATTATTGCTTAATTAACCAATAAAAGAAAAACCCCGTAAGTTTGTTCCAGTTAGACACACAAACTTATTTTCAAAAGGAACATCATTAACCATGTTGGTAACAACTAGCACACTTATAATGAACAGTCAAAAAGGTCTTATAATCTTTTCTACACAGGCCAAATTTTAATGAAAAACACTTGGTAATGTATTTTTTCAAAAGACAAGCAATAGTTTGGCACCTAATATATAATCACAATGACCAAGTCAGGTGTGCAGTGCCCCCAGTACAGACTTTATTAGGGTTCAGTTATAAATACACAATCTCTTGACACTGAAGATGTAGTTCTTACAGATAAAGCCCAAAGGCAGGAAATGAATCTCCTTCCAAATGCTGCTTCTTATCTTTAAAGTAACCTCAAATTATTACTAAACTAATAAAGTAATTTTGTTTCAGAGAGTGATCTGATCTATTTTATTTTCAGCTTTTGATAAATTCAAGAGTGAGATGAGGGATTATTGCTTTCTGTCTGACAACACACACTGAAATACAACATGAAAATAAAGGAAAAACTTTTTTTTAATGACTTTTATGGTAAAGATGGAATAGGCAATTATCAAAGCCTGTCAGTATATGGAAAAGGATGTGTATGGTTTTGGAGAAACAGAAAGCTAATTTTGTTATTTAGCTTCATAAATTTGGAAGTAAAGCATTTATTGTCTTTTTTTTTTGGCGTAGTCGGCAGGATGCATTTATTGTCTTCTAATTAGAAATCATCAGTTAAACAGGTTGAGTAAAAAGAGTGCAATGAGACTGTACACAAACCAAATAAAACAATAACTCAAAAATGGAATTATGGACATTACTGCCTTATTTGCGGAATTTTTCTAATAAAATGGTACATAGTGAATGGCCACAAATACAAATTGGCGATCAAGATTCTATTAAAAGGTCACAAAAAAGCCAGGCTACCAAATATGACTGTCAAACACAAAGTAGGATGGAGACAGCACGGGAAACTTTCAGACCACTAATGATTAATAATAATTACTGTGCAGATTTAATTATTATTGTAGCAATATAGCTACCACTTACTGGACTTCTGTGTCATGCGCTATACTAAACACTTAAGATAACGCTATTACTAATACTTAGGTCAGGTGAGGTCTCAGCACTTTGGAAGACTGAAGTGGAAGGATCATTTGAGGACAGGAGTTCCAAACCAGCCTGGGCAGCATAGCAAGACTTCATTTCCACAGAAATTTTTAAAAAATTAGCCAGGTGTGGTGGTGCATGCCTATATTCCCAACTACTCTGGAGGCTGAGGTGGGAGAATCACTTAAGCGCAGGAGTTCGAGGCTGCAGTGAGCTATAACAGAGACACTGCACTACTTCCTAGGCAACAAAGCAAGACTCCCCCAACTCTGTCTCTAAAAAATATATATATATACATTTTTAAAAAAGTAATGAGTCTTTACCTATCCAACATAGTTTCAAAATATACAAACATAAAACTTATTTCAAAAGAGAGATAATTAAAATATTATAATCATAGTGGAAAACTATCATGCCACACTCATAAAAAACATCCTGTAGACCAGTGAGAAAGGGTATAGATGTGAGTAACGGAATTAAGGTTGGACAAGAGATACAAACTTAAATTGCTTGCGAAGCACAGAGATACAGCCTCATGTAAGACGGTAGGGAGTGGAAGAAACTACAGCTAATCAAAGAAAGCAAGCCCCACCTAAAGATATTCACATTTTTTAATTTTTTTGAGACAGTCTCACTCTGTTGCCCAGGCTGGAGTGCACTGGCATGACCTCGGCTCACTGCAACCTCCACCTCCTGGGCTCAAGTGATCCTCCCAACTCAGCCTTCCAAGTAGCTGGGACTACAAGTGCAGGCCACCATGTCCAGCTAATTCTTTGTAGTTTTAGTAGAGACGAGGTTTTGCCATATTGCACAGGCTGGTCTTGAACTCTTGGGCTTAATCAATATGCCCACTTTGGCCTCCCACAGTGCTGAGACTACTACCAGCGTGAGCCACTGTGCCCGGCTGATATTCACATTTTTAAAGTTATAAAAATTGTTACAACCTATTTGCTTGTGACTAATTATTAAACAAAGCAAAAATACACAAATATTCAAATGTACATATGTATGTAAATACATATAGTACTTTAAATAAAACAAAAACATTCATTTCAAACATATATAGATTGTCACAAAATGTGACCATGTATTAAGATACTAAGAAAATGTCAAAACTTAAAAAAAAAGAAGTCACATGGGCCATGGACATGTTTATGGACAAAATGCATTAGGATTAACAGCAAAAAGTGGAAGAAAAAGGCCAAATATTTGAAAATTAAAAGCATAATTATAAATGTGCTGTATTAAAAACAGAGAATCAAAACAAAAATTACAAATTATGCCTAAAAAATACACAATGTGGTCACTAATAAAAGCCTGTGTGTGGCACGCACTTGACGCAGCACTGAAGAAAAATTTACAGCTATTAATACATTTCTTAGAAAAAAATTAATTGAAGAGTTTAAAAGAGAATAAACTAATATCAAAGAAAAGTTATATGGAGATAATAAAAACAAAAGAAAAAATAAAAAACTAAAAGACATTGGACAATCAATAATCAAAAAGCTGATTCTAGCCAGGTATGGTGGCTCATGCCTATAATCCCTCGGGGAGGCCAAAGCAGGAAAACAGCTTGAGCCCAGGAGTTTAAGACCAGCCTGAGCAACATAGCAAGAACTCATCTCTACAAAACAAACTTTTTAAAAACTTAGCCAGACGTGGTATCACATTCCTATAACCTCAGCTACTCAGAAGGGTGATGTGGGAGAATTACATCAGCCCAGGAGGTCATGGCTGCAATGAGCTGTGATCGTCCCACTGCACTCCAGCCTGGGCAACACAGTGAGACCCTAGCTGAAAAAGTAAAATCTGAATAATTTTAGAAAATAAGAAACTGAAATAGTGAAGGACCAATTCCAAATACAGTACCTTGCATTTTAACAAAATTTCTGTTAACTCTCCTAGAACAGAGGTTCACAAATATTTTGGTCTCTTTCATACTCTTTAAAATTATTGAGGGCCCTAACAGCTTTTATTTATACAGATGGGTTTAGCTGTCAATATTTACCATAGTAGAAATTAAAAGAAAAAACTTTGTTATTAATTCACTATAAATAACTAGTTATTTTAGTTATATTATTTAGTTATGAAAACTAGTTTCAAAAAAGTTAGAAAAGTAGAAGTATTTTGTATTTTTGCAAATCTGTTAATAAATGACTGCTAGATTCTCATATGTGCTCTATGTTCAATTATAATATCACATGTAAGCATCCTCTGGAAAACACCAAATACTTGTGAGACTTATGAAAATAAAAAGCAAAAAATCTCTTAGTATCCCTGTGAAAAAGTTTTGTTTTTGCACGTGTAAGTAACTCCCAAGGGCTATCCCCATTTCACACCTGGAGAGCTATTGTTCTAGAGGAAAAAAGAAAGGGAAAGCAACATCAACAGCAGATTAGAACAGCACAAGAAAACTACAGGCCAGTGTGACTTAATAGCAAACAGTGTACACAAAAATTTTGTGTCAAAATGGATTAAAGACCTAAACATAAGGGCTAAAACTATAAAACTCTTGAACGAAATGGAAAAGCTTCATGATACTGAATCTAGTAATGATTTCTTAGATATGACACGAAAAGCAGAGGCAACAAAAAAATAGATAAACTGGATCAGCATAACTAAAAACTTGTGCAACAGAGTGAAAAGGCAACCCATGGAAAGGAGCAAATATTTGCATATCATATATCTGGAAAGGGATTGATATCCAGAATACAAATAGAACTCCTACAACAACAACAACAAAATCTGATTAAAAAATGGCCAAAGACTTGAGATACCACTTCACACCCCTTAGGATAGCTATTATCAAATTAAAACAGTTGTACCAAGTGTGAAGGGATGTAGAGAAATTGAAACCCTTGTGTATTGCTGGAATGTAAAATGATATAGCCACTGTGGTGGCTCCTCAAGACTGAAACAGTCCTCAAAATATTAAGCCAGAATTACCATATGATCCAACAATTCCCCCACTACTCCCCAAGTACACAGTTGGCTCTCCTTATCTGTGGGTTCCACATATGTGGATCCAATCAACCATGGTTTGAAAACATTTGGGGAAAAAAAAAACTGTGCCTGTACTGAAGATGTACAGCCTTTTTTTCCCTTATTATTCCCTAAACAATAGAGTATAACTATTTACACAGCATTTACATTGCATTAGGTATTACAAGTAATCCAGAGATGACTGAAAGTATATGGGAGAACATGCATTGGTTATGTGCAAATACTATGCCATTTTATATCAGGGATTTGGGCATCCACAGATTTTCATATCTGTGGGAGGACCTCAAACCAGTCCCCCACAGGCACCAAGAAACAACTGTACATTCAATAGAACTAAACGCAGGAAATGAAACAGAGATTTGTATACTCCTGTTCATAGCAGCATTATTTACAACAGCCAAAAGGTCCAGGCATGGATGAACAAACAAAATGTGATACACATATACAATGGAGAAGGCAATTCTGCCACATGCCATACTATGGATGAACCCTATGGACATTATGCTAAGTGAAATAAGCCAGTCACAAAAAAACAATACTATATATGAAGTATCTGGAATGGTCGAATTTATAGACAGAAAGTAGAAAGGTGGTTGCTAGGGGCTGGACAGGGCACGGGAGAAGGGGAGTTACTGTTTACAGCTTCAGTGTGGGAAGATAAAAAGGTTCTCAAAATGGACCATGATAATAGTTGAACAACAGTGTGAATGCTACCGAACTACACACTTAAAAATGCTTAAATGGTAAATTTTATGTTGTGTATATTTTACAACTTAAAAAAGAGCAAATAAAATCCAGTTGCACATATAAAAGAATAATATACCAAGGCTAAGCACAGTTTATCCCAGTATTTTAAAGAGTAGTTTTACTTTTGAAAAAAAAAATCTATCAATATAATTCATAATAGTAACAGATGCTGAAAAAAGGGCTAATAAAATTCAATACCTAATTAAAATGTTTAGCAACTAAAGTTACTGGTCAATTTTCATATTGATCCTACGTTAACAAATACCACCAAAATCTCAAAACTTACAATATAAAGGTTTACTACTTCTTGCTCATGCTACATGTCCACTGTGGATGGCTGTAGCTCCTCACTGTCTTCATTCTAGGACCAAAGCTGAAGGCACAGTCCCTATATGTAACATGTTGTTCATATAGCAGAGGGGGAAAAAGCAATGACTTAACCAGGCAATGACTCCTGAAGTTTTGCTCAGACACAGCATCCATCATTTCCACTGGCTAAAGCAAGTCTCATGGTTAAACCTGTTATCAGGAAGGCAGGAAGTATATTCTCTCACAGGGAGGGGCACATGATAGGACGACTCTAGAGACAGACTCAGTAGAGAGGACTGCCCAATAATCGTAAACAGGATTTGGGAAGGACAAATCTACAATACAGGGAAACTCACTTAATTTGAAAAAGGGTATTTACCATGAACCTGGTGTGAATAGCATACTTAATGGTGAAACATTAAAAATATTTTTGTAAGGTCAGAAATAAGAAAAGGATGCCTACTATTACCACTATATTCCAACAATATTCTTGAGGTTCTACCCAATGCAATTAGACCAAACAAAAAATCAATATTAAAATTATTTTCAAGTTAATATGATTACCTACCCAGAAAATCCAAAGGGATTTTAACCTATTATTACAATAAGAGTTTAACAAGGTGCTCAGATACTATATCTACAAAAAAACCCCTTCAATATATACATAAAATGACATGTACAAATCTGTGTGTGTATATATAAATATTACTGCTGTGTATCATAATAAATACTTAGAAAATGTAGTAACTTGGGCCGGGCGCAGTGGCTCACGCCTGTAATCCCAGCACTCTGGGAGGCCGAGGCGGGAGGATCACGAGGTCAAGAGATCGAGACCATCCTGGTCAACATGGTGAAACCCCGTCTCTACTAAAAATACAAAAATTAGCTGGGCATGGTGGCACGTGCCTGTAGTCCCAGCTACTCGGGAGGCTGAGGCAGGAGAATTGCTTGAATCCAGGAGGCGGAGGTTGCGGTGAGCTGAGATCGCGCCATTGCACTCCAGCCTGGGTAACAAGAGCGAAACTCCATCTCAAAAAAAAAAAAAAAAAAGAAAAAAAAATGTAGTAACTTTGAAAGATCCCAATCAACCATGAGTTATTAAGTCAATTAGCTATGTAATCTCAGGCAAGTTATTTAAACTTTCTGCCTGTTTCCTCAACTATAAATGAGAATGACGACATCTTATTTCACTGATTCTAAAACACAGATTCTTCATATTTTAAACTCTCAGAAATCAGTAACTTCTTTAAAATATGCTGTCACCCAGGAAGCAATAATAATGTTCTGTCTGAAAACTTTCCATTGACACTTTCTGGTAACACCAAGAAAGCATCAATATCAAAGCATCTTAGATTTGATAAAATAAGGCAAACCAAATAACATATGATTACATTATTCATATCAAACACGTAGAGCCATGCCTAACATATACAAAGTGCTCAACAAATTTTTGCTTTTCTTATTTTTGTCCTGTCATATAGCAAAAGATTATAATGTTAGAGTAATTGAAATAATATGGTATTGAAGCAGAATAGGAGAAAGAAATCAATGAAGAATAGTCTGAAGAAACAAACCTACACATTCATGTGAATTTAATATGTAATAAATGAGCCATTTTATGTCTGTGGGGAAAGCCCAGACTGGTAGTTCTCAATCCTATCACACCCAATACTCTTTTTGTTTTTTGTCCTAATTTTGAGATGGAGTCTTGCTCTGTTCCCCAGGCTGGAGTGCAGTGACACAATCTCGACTCACTGCAACCTGTGCCTCCCAGGTTCAAGCAATTCTCCTGCCTCAGCCTCCTGAGTAGCTGGGACTACAGATGTGCACCACCACACCCACATAATTTCTGTATTTTTAGTAGAGACCGGGTTTTGCAATGTTGGCCAGGCTGGTCTTGAACTCCTGACCTCAGGTGATCCACCTGCCCTGGCCTCCCAAACTGGTAGGTCTACAGGCATGAGCCACTGCACCCAGCCTAATACTCATTTTATGTGAAGTATTTGTTAATCCTTCTTACTATTTACATAAATAAAATGCATAGATAATATAAATCTACATGTAATTTTTAAAAATTGTATACGTAGTTATTTCTAGTTCAGTTCTGGACATGCATACACATACACATACTTACAGAACCAAAGAGAACAAAAAGAATGAAATTTATGATAGAATAATATATACTATATTGAAGTATGTAAACACACAACACTAGGAGACAGTTAAGTTGCTGAATGTTTCTACCTTTATGGAGTCAAGATAATCACCAGCAATGAATGCTACAGATACAAATGCTCACTGCAGAACTGATGACTCAAATGCCACAAGTGACACTGGTGACAGTGACCTGGTTTTCTTAAATTGTGAACTCTTGGTAAAATTCTGAACAAAATGTAGTAGTCCCTAAATCTATAAGGTAGTCAAATTAGTGGAAAATTTACCATGAAAAGAAAATTTTTTTTTTTTGAGATGGAGTGTCGCTGTGTGGCCCAGGCTGAAGTACAGTGGCACGATTTCGACTCACTGCAACCACTGCCTCCCAGGTTTAAGCGATTCTCCTGCCTCAGCTTCCCAAGTAGCTGGGATTACAGGTGCCCACCACCATGCTCAACTAATTTTTTGTATTTTTAGTATAGACTAAAAATATAAAAAGTTGTATTTTTACCATGTTGGCCAGGCTGGTCTTAAAACTCCTGACCTCAACTGATCCACCCACCTCAGTCTCCCAAAGTGCTGGGATACAGGCAAGAGCCACTACGCCTGGCTGAAAATACTTTTTAAAAAGTATTTTTAAATTTCTTTTAAAAAAATTTAATAAAACATACAAAATATACTTTGTGGTTATATGTAAAAAAGAACTTGGCTTATAAAATTATAAGCAGGACTGGGCACTCACACCGGTAATCCCAACACTCTGGGAGGCCAAGACCCAGGAGGTCAAGGCTGCTATGAGCTGTGATCATGCCACAGCACTCCAGCCTGGGTGACAGACAGTGAGACCCTGTCTCAAAACAAAAACAAAATATACAAACATTAGCCAGGCATGGTGGTGTGCACTTGTAGTCCCAGCTACTTGGGAGGATGAGGCGGGAGGACTACTTGAGCCTGGGACATCAAGGCTACAGTGAGCCATGATCACAATAATAAAATAAACAGTTTTTCATCTACATGCATGTTCAGAGGGATTTCACCTATATGAATGGGAGCATGAGATGCACAGTATCTACCATCCCTGGTCCTCATCAAAAACTGGTGCCAACAACACCCTACCCTTAATAATTCTGATAAGCGGCCAGGCATGGTGGCTCACACCTATAGTCCCAGTACTTTGGGAGGCTCAAGCCGGCGGATCACTTAAGCCCTAGGAGTTTGAGACCAGCCTGGGCCAACATGGTGAAACCCTGTCTCTACAAAAAAATACAAACATTAGCTGGGTGTGGTGGCATGTGCCTATAGTCCCAGCTACTCAGCAGGCTGAAATGGGAGGATTGCTTGAGTCCAGGATGCAGGTTGCAGTGAGCTGTGACTGCACGACTGCACTCCAGCCTGGGAAACAGAGTAAGACCCTGTCTCAAAAAAAAAAAAAAAAGTATAAATAAATACAATAATTGTGATAAGCAAAAGCCACTCCACAAATTTTTGAGTGTCCTCTTGAAAGTGGTAACATACCCACTGAAAACCCTTGGAACAGACTGTTAAAAAAAAAAAAAAAAAAAACTTATCTGGACAATGGGATATCCATTTTGTTGAAAATTAAATATAGCCTCATCTCCTCAAAATATTCCTAGGTCACTGGAAGGCAAAGTTGTGTGATTTCACATGATAAAAAGCACATCTGAACACAACTTCTATTTGTGTTCCCTTTCCAAATAATAAATAAGATTGACCCTCTGAAGTCAATCTGATCTTTGTCAGTCCCTACTAACCATTTTTCTATTGTTTCTGAAATCTGTTCTCTGAAAATGGAAATTCCATTATGAACAAACTAATGTACTCCTCAGAAGAAGTACATTACATTGTTTAAAAGCATGGACTTGGGGCTGGGCGTGGTGGCTCACACCTGTAATCCCAACACTTTGGGAGGCTGAGGCAGGCAGATCATTTGAGGTCAGGAGTTCGAGACCAGCTTGATCTACATATAGTGAAACCCTGTCTCTACTAAAATACAAAACTTAGCCGGGTGTGGTAATGAGCACCTGTAAGCCCAGTACTCAGGAGGCTGAGGCAGGAGAATTGCCTGAACCCAGGAGGCAGAGCTGCAGTGAGCCAAGATCGTGCCACCGAACTTCAGCCTGGGCAACAGAACAAGACTCCCTCTCAATTAAAAAAACAAAACAACAACAACAAAAAAACAACCATGGACTTGAATCAGAACTAGTATTAAAATTTAGCTCTATTATCTAAGTATTCTGTGTGTGCTATGGACCAATTAACTTCTTGACACCCTATTTTCCTTAGCTGTAAAATATCTCATTTCTCCTTAGCTGCTTCTCCTTGAGCTGAAACTTGCACAAATCATCTCTACCCTAAAATAACAAAAAGGAAAATTACATCGACTATACTATTAGAGGTATTCCTCGTTTTATTGTGCTTCACAGATACTACGTTTTATTATAAATTGAAGATACGTGGTAACCCAGCACTAAGTAAGTCTATCAGTGCCATTTTTTCAACAGCATGTGTTCACTTCATGTCATTGTGTCACATTTTGGTAATTCTCACAATTTTTCAAACGTTTTTATTATCATGTTACGATGATCTATAATCGACGATCTTTGCTGTTATATCTGTTTTGGGAACACCTGTACCATGCCCACATAAAATGGATAACTTAACTGATAAATGTGTGTGTTCTGATTGCTCCACCAACCAGTGTTCTCCTCTCTCCTTCTCTCTCCCCGCCTCAGGCCTTCCTATTCCCTGAGACACAACAATACTGAAATTAGGTCAACTAATAACCCTACAATGGCCTTTAAGTGTTCAAGTGAAAGGAAAAGTAGCAGGTTTCCAACTTTAAATCAAAAGTTGGAAATGATTAAGCTTATTGAGGAAGGTATGCTGAAAGGCGAGACAGGCTGAAAGCTAGACTTCTTGCAGCCAAACAGCCAAGTTGTAAATGCAAACGAAAAGTTATTGAAGGACATTAAAAGTCCCACTCCAGCAAACACATGAATGATAAAAAGGCAAACAGCTTTATTGCCGATATGAAGAGAATTTTAGTAGTCTGAAGAGAAGGTCAAACTAGCCACAATGTTCCCTTAAGCCGATTTAGAAGCTACAGTAAATTATCCAGAAAACCTAACTAGGACCATCAATGAAAGTGGCTACACTAAGTAACAGATTTTCAATGTAGACAAAACAGCCTTCTATTGGAAAAAGATGCCATCTAGGACTTTCAAAGCCCAAGAGAAGTCAATGCTCGGCTTCAAAGAGTGACTCTCACTGACCATTTGAAAAATGTTAGGGCCCTTAAGAACTATACCAAATCTACATGCCTATGCTCTATACATGAAACAACAAAGCCTAGATAACAGCACATCTGTTTACAGCTTGGTTTACTGAATATTTTAATATTTTAATCCCATCGTGGAGACTTATCGCTCGAAAAAAAAAGATTCCTTTCAAAATACTCCTCACTGACCATGCATCTGATTACCAAGATCTCTGACAGACACGTACAAGGAGACAAATGTTGTTTTCAGGCCTATCAACACACTATCCATTCTGAAGCACACAGTTCAAAGAGTAATTCTGACCTTCAAGTCTTATCTAAGAAACATTTCAAGGCCAGGTGTGGTAGCTCATACCTGTAAACCAGCACGTTGGGAAGTCAAGGCAGGTGGACTGCTTAAGCTCAGGAGTTCAAGACCATATTGGGCAACATGGTGAGACCCGTCTTTACCAAAAAAACAAAACAAAAAAACAGCTGGGTGTGGTAGTGAGTGCCTGTGGTTCCTGCTACTCGGGAGGCTGAGGTAGGAGGATCGCTTGAGCCCAGGGGACAGAGGTTGCAGTGAGCCAAGATCGCACTACTGTAGTCCAGAGTGACAAAGCACGACCTTGTCTCCAAAAAAAAAAAAGAAAAAGAAATACATTTCATAAACTCTATAGCTTCCATAGACAGTGATTCCTCTGATGGATCTAGGCAAGTAAACTGAAAAACCTTCTGGAAACAATTCACCATTCTAGAAGCCATTCAGAACACCTGTGACTCATGGGAGGAGGCCAAACAGAATTAACATGAGTTTTGAAGAAGTTGATTCCAACCCTGATGAATGACTTGGAGGGCTTTAAGACTTCAGTAAAGTGGTTGCAGATGTAGTAGAAATAGCAAGAGAACTAGAATTACAAATGAAGCCTGAAGATATGACTTAACTGTTCATGATAAAAGTTGAACTGATTACAATCTCACAATAAAACTTGAATTGATGACAAATTTCTTCGAATGCATGAGCAAAGAAATTTTTTTTTTTTTAAGATGGAGTCTCACTCTGCTGCCCAGGCTGGAGTGCAGTGCCACGATCTCAACTTGCTGCAACCTCCACTCCCAGGTTCAGGCGATTCTCCTGCCTTGGCCTTCCAAGTAGCTGGGATTATAGGTGCGCACCACTACGCCTGGCTAATTTTTGTATTTTTAGTAGAGATGGGGTTTCACCATGTTGGCCAGGCTGGTCTTGAATTCCTGACCTCAGGTGATTCACCCGCCTCAGTCTCCTAAAATGCTAGGATTATAGGTGTGAGCCACTGCACTGGATTCTTGATATGGAATCTAGCATTGTTGAAATGACAACAAAGAATTTAGATAAACTTAGTTGATAAAACAGCAGCAGGATTTGAGAGGACAGACTCCAAATTTTAAAGTTGTACTCTGGGTAAAATCCTATCAAACAGCATCACATGCCACTGAGAAATCATTCGTTAAAGGAAGAGTCAATCAATGCAGCAAACTTCATTTTTGTCTTAAGAAATTGCTACAGCCACCCAGCCTTCAGCAAACACCACCTGATCAGTCACTAACATTGAGACAAAACCTCCACCAGCAAAAAGATTATGGCTGGCTCAGATAATCATTAGCATTTTTTAGCAAAAGTATTTAAAAATTATGGTATATGCTCGGTTTTTTAGCCATAATGCTATTGCACACTTTAAAAACTACAGCACAGCATAAACATAACTTTTATATACACTAGGAAACAAAAAATTTATGTGACTTGCTTTACTGAGTTATTTACTTTATTGCAGTGGTCTGGAACCATACCCACAATATCACTGAGGTATACCTGTATTTCTTCGAACTATCATTTCCATCTCTTCCTCTCTCTCTTTCCTGTCAAACTCTTTCAACATAAGATCACTATTAAATTTAAAAAGTTGGTAATCAGATGAGAGGACAATAAAAGACAGAAAAGGAAAACTGTAGAGCTAAAGAAAACACACTGAAGACTAAAATAACACCAATAGAGCTAATAAATAAATTAGAAACAGTAGGAAACTGAAAAGATCTGAAATACTGACAGTTTAATCTTGGTTAGTAGAGAGAAAAAGACCAATTTTCCCAAATATCTGTTTCACTCTCCTTACCCTGCTCTACTTTTTCACAGCTGGTGTACTCTTCTGAATTCACACGTAGCTTACTTATCTGTTATGTTAATTACTTATTCCCACAAGTAAGTGCCACAAAGGCAGTGGCTTTTGTTGTTTCACTGGCACAGGGCAAGTGATCAATAAATATCTGTTGAATGCATGAATAAATGCATGATGATGATATGAAAGACAAAATATGATCCTCCAAATGATAACCTAGTACATGGACGACAGTAAATATTTAGAGAAAAAGCAACAAGGTATTCCTGGAAAAAACAACTCAAAATTATTTGCAGCCAGACACATATTGAATTAAAAAGGCTATAAAGAATATACTCACCAGTAGTCCAAGCCAATTAAAAAAAAGTCTATAAGTAGGGATAAAACAAACTACAGTGTTGTACTTCCCGATAAGTGCCAGAAAAAAATGACTAAAGAGTTTAAAATTGTTATTCTAGCTAGAAATATTACACCCAATCAAGTAGATATTTAAGTGACAAAAGCAATAGACAAGCATTCTTTAACAATCAGAAACTTAATGCCCCAATAAGCACATGTTGATAAACTATTAAGTCAAAGACCTCAGAAATGGACAACAATGGTTGGATGACTAGTGGAGGTTGGACATGGTGGCTCACACTTCTAATCCCCATACTTTGGGAGGCTGAAGCAGGAAGTTCATTTGAAGCCAGGAGCTCCAGAACAGCGAGACTCTGTCTCAACAAAAAAATAAAAAAAAATTAGCCAGGCATGATAGTGCATAACTGTAGTCTCAACTACTTGGGAGGCTGAGGTGGGAGAATTGCTTGAGCCCAGGAGTTCGAGGCTACAGTGAGCTGCGACTGAGCCACTGCAATCTAGTCTGGGCAACAGTGAGACCCTGTCTCAAAATGAAACAAAATATTTTTAAAAATAAAAATAAAAAGAACAATTCTCTTGCCATCTCCCCACTTCTAACAATTCTATCTTAGTTCCACTCTTTTCCTTTTCTCTTCTCTTGCTTTTTCACTCTTAGACAGTAGGTTAAGGATGAAATTTTAGCAAACTGCACAATTACTTTAAATCCCTCACTGTTTATACTGCTACTTAGACGTAGTCAGTATCATGAATTTACTAGTAATTCAGTTTAACAGCATATGAGAAGTTCACAAATTCTTAGCCATCAATAAAACAACCTAAACTTCCTAATATTTTCACAATATGCTTTGTCTTATCTATGTACAATTATTTTTCTATTTGAACTATATCAGACTATATCTAGAGAAGTAGGAAATTATCTGATTAAAACTGATGAAAAACTACAACTAAAACATTTTATTGATTTGGATGTACTATAATGTTCAGATAGATTAAAATTTTAACTTTTTCTTATCATTAGTAAGCCAAACAGGCTTTCAGCTAAAACAGGATTCATTTTTCATTAGGAAAACCAAACCTTCAACTTACTTTTTCAAGAAAAATTTTTAAAAAGATTAAAGGGGAAGAATATTAAGAAATAGTGAAAGCAGGGCCGGGTGCAGTGGCTCACGCCTGTAATCCCAGCACTATTGGAGGCCGAGGCAGGTAAATCACTTGAGGTCAGGAGTTCGAGACCAAAGTGGTAAAACCCCATCTCAAAAAAAAGGAAATAGTGAAAGCAATGAAAGTGTATTATGTAATCTAGTAACTTGCTAATGCTTCTTACTATGGGAATATACAATTAGGGTTATCTTTCTTTTTTTTAAGCATATACTTCCTTGTATTCTTCAAAATTATAACAAAATAATACAATTTTGAAAAAAACCTCACACTACCATGCTAAAAAATAACAATTTTCATTTATTATTTTCTACTTATCTGTATACCTATAGCACCGTACAACCGTAAGTATTCAATTTTGTATCCTGCTTATTTCATCTTACTTCATGCTTTTAAAACATCCTAATATTCTCTCTCCTAGCCTTCTATCAGATAAAATGTGTCATCTCTTTTTACATTTTAATATGATTTGGAAACTAAATACACTATGGGAAATCCTTAACATTCACCACAATTTTTCTTAAAAAATAATTGAAAATACCATCAGAGATTACTACAAACAACGATGCACATAAACCAGTAAACCTGGAAGAAATGGATAAATTCGTGGACACTTACACCCTCCCAAGCCTAAACCAGGAAGAAGTTGAAACCCTGAATAGATCAATAACAAGGGATGAAGTTGAGGCAGCAATTAATAGCTTACCAACCAAAAAAAGCCCAGGTCCAGATGGGTTTACAGCCAAATTCTACAAGACATACAAAGAGGAGCTGGTACCACTCCTTCTGAAACTATTCCAAATAATCCAAAAAGAGGGAATCCTCTCCAAATCATTTTATGAGACCAACATCATCCTGATACCAAAACCCGGCAGAGACTCAGCAAGAAAAGAAAACTTCAGGCCAATATCCATGATGAACATAGATGCAAAAATCTTCAATAAAATACTGGAAAACCACCTGCAACAGCACATCAAAAAGCTTATCCATCACAATCAAGTAGGCTTCATTCCAGGGATGAAAGGCTGGTTCAACATACGAAAGCCTATAAATGTAATTCACCACATAAACAGAACCAAAGGCAAAAACCACAATTATCTCAAGAGACGCAGAGAAGGCCTTTTACAAAATTCAACAGCCCTTTAGGCTAAAAACTCTCAATAAACTAGGTATCGATGGAATGTATCTCAAAATAATAAAAGCTATTTACGACAAACCCATAGCCAATATCATACTGAATGGGCAAAAACCGGAAGCATTCCCTTTGAGAGAGGGCACTAGACAAGGATGCCCTCTCTCACCACTCCTATTCAACATAGTATTGGAAGTTCTAGCCAGAGCAATCAGGCAAGAAAAAGAAATAAAGGGTATTCAAATAGGAAAGGAGGAAGCCAAATTGTCTCTATTTGCAGACGACATGATTGTATATTTAGAAGACCCTATTGTGTCAGCCCAAAATCTTCTTAAACTGATAAGCAACTTCAGCAAAGTCTCAGGATACAAAAATCAATATGTAAAAGTCAAAAGCATTCCTTTTTTTTTTTTTTTTTTTTGTCTTTTTTCCTTTTTGTGGAGAATGGGGTCTTACTATATTGCCCAGGCAGGTCTCCAACTCTTGGGCTCAAGCTATCCTCCTGCCTCTGCCTCCCTAAGACCTGGGATTACAGGCATGAGCCACAGCACCCGGCCGTCAAAAGCATTCCTATACACCAATAACAGACTTAAAGAGAGCCAAATCAAGAACAAACTGCCATTCACAATTGCTACAAAGAGAATAAAATACCTGGGAATACAACTAACAAAGGATGTAAAGGACCTCTTCAAGGAGAACTACAAACCACTGCTCAAAGAAATAAGAGAGGACACAAACAGATGGAGAAACATTCCATGCTCATGGTTAGGAAGAATCAATATTGTGAAAATGGCCATACTGTCCAAAGTAATTTATAGATTCAATGCTATCCCCATCAAGCTACCAATGACCTTCTTCACAGAACTGGAAAAAAACACCTTAAACTTCATATGAAACCAAAAGAGAGCCCGCATAGCCAAGTCAATTCTAAGCAAAAAGAACAAAGCTGCAGGCATCATGCTACCTGACTTCAAACTATACTACAAGGCTACAGTAATCAAAACAGCATGCTACTGGTACCAAAACAGAGATATAGACCAATGGAACAGAACAGAGGCCTTGGAGGCAACGCCACACATCTACAACCATCTCATCTTTGACAAACCTCACAAAAACAAGCAATGGGAAAAGGATTCCCTGTTTAATAAATGGTGTTGGGAAAACTGGCTAGCCATGTGCAGAAAGCAGAAACTGGACCCCCTCCTGACACCTTATACTAAAATTAACTCCAGATGGATTAAAGACTTAAACATAAGACCTAATACCATAAAAACCTTAGAAGAAAATCTAAGCAAAACCATTCAAGACATAGGCATAGGCAAGGACTTCATGACTAAAACACCAAAGGTATTGGCAACAAAAGCCAAAATAGACAAATGGGATCTAATTAAACTCCAGAGCTTCTGCACAGCAAAAGAAACAATCATTAGAGTGAACCAGCAACCAACTGAATGGGAAAAAATTTTTGCAATCTACCCATCTGACAAACGACTTATATCCAAAATCCACAAAGAACTAAAACAGATTTACAAGAAAAAAAGTGGGTGAAGGATATGAACAGACACTTTTCAAAAGAAGACATGAAAAAATGCTCATCATCAATGGTCATTAGAGAAATGCAAATCAAAACTACATTGAGATACCATCTCACACCAGTTAGAATGGCGATCATTAAAAAATCTGGAGACAACAGATGCTGGAGAAGATGTGGAGAAATAGGAACACTTTCACATTGTTGGTGGGAGTGTAAATTAGTTCAACCATTGTGGAAGATCATGTGGCGATTCCTCAAGGATCTAGAAATAGAAATTCCATTTGACCCAGCAATCCCATTACTGGGTATATATCCAAAGGATTATAAATCGTTCTATTATAAGGACACATGCACATGTATGTTCATTGTGGCACTGTTCATGATAGCTAAGACTTGGAAACAACCCAAATGCCCATCGATGATAGACTGGACAGGAAAAATGTAGCACATATACACCATGGAATACTATGCAGCCATAAATAATGATAAATTCGTGTCCTTTGCAGGGACATGGATGAACCTGGAAACCATCATTCTCAGCAAACTGACACAAAAACAGAAAATCAAACACCGCATGTTCTCACTCATAGGCGGGTGTTGAACAATGAGAACACACGGACACAGGGAGGGGAGCATCATACACTGAGGTCTGTGGGCGGGGACTAGGGTAGGGACAGTGAGGGGTAGGGAGTTGGGGAGGGATAACATGGGGAGAAATGCCAGATACAGGTGGTGGAGATGGAGGCAGCAAACCACATTGCCATGTATGAACCTATGCAACAATCCTGCATGTTCTTCACATGTACCCCAGAACCTAAAATACAATAAAAAATATATATATGTATAAAATAATAATAGAAAATATGAAAAAGTATAAAAAACAGAATAACCAGGTCAGGCACGTTGGCTCACACCTGTAATCCCAGCACTTTGGGAGACCAAAGCAGGAGGATCACTTGAGGCCTGGAGTTCAAAACCAGCCTGGGCAATATAGCAAGACCCCATCTCTACAATTAAAAACATAAATAACCACTCATAGTCTGCCACACAAAGATAACTGCCATTAATATTCTGAAATGCGCCAGGTGCAGTGGCGCGTGCCTGTAGTCCCAGCTACTCAGGAGACTGAGGTGGGAGGATCGCTTGAGCCCAGGAGTTCTGGGCTGTAGTGCGCTATGCCGATCGGGTGTCCGCACTAAGTTCAGCATCAATATGGTGACCTCCCGGGAGTGGGGGACCATCAGGTTGCCTAAGGAGGGGTGAACAGGCCCAGGTCAGAAATGGAGCAGGTCAAAACTCCCGTGCTGACCAGTAGTGGGATCACGCCTGTGAATAGCCACTGCACTCCAGCCTGGGCAACATAGCGAGACCCCATCTCTTAAAAAAAATATATATATATATTCTGAAATGCTTTCTTGTCTTTTTTCCTTTTATTTTATCTATAACAAATTTGTATACTTTTTCACTAAATGTTATTTCGTGATGAATTTAATAGCTGTAGTACTGCACACACTTTACTTACTCATGCTTTCACTGTTAAAAGCTGGCCTGGTCTTAAGTTCTTGCGATTGTAAAGAGCCCCAAGATAAATAATTTTGAATACCTAAAATATTTTATATCAATTTCTGACAATTCCAAGACAAATTTTTTTTTTTTTTTTTTTTTTTTTTTGAGACCGAGTTTCGCTCTTGTTGCCCAGGCTGGAGTGCAATGGCGCGATCTCGGCTCACCGCAACCTCCGCCTCCTGGGTTCTAGCAATTCTCCTGCCTCAGCCTCCTGAGTAGCTGGGACTACAGGTGCACGCCACCACGCCCAGCTAATTTTTGTATTTTTAGTAGAGACGGGGTTTCACCACGTTGACCAGGATGGTCTCGATCTCTTGACCTCGTGATCCACCCGCCTCAGCCTCCCAAAGTGCTGGGATTACAGGCGTGAGCCACCGCGCCCGGCCCAAGACAAAATTTTAGAAAGGAAAATACTGGCAAGGTTTCTGTCTCCTGACTGATAACACTGGGTAAAGAATGCTCAACTTTTAAAACATTTATACTCATTTTTGGAACTGCTTTTCAGAAGAGGCACATTTGCTTCCAAAAATGTGCATCAATTTATAACAACAAAAATTTGAGTGCCATTTCACAAAAATCTTGCCAATTCATTTTTAAAAAGTATTTGGCTAATATGATCATAAAAATGGTAGCTTACTATTGTCCTACGTTTATATTTCTTAAATGTTAAAATTAAATTTTTTAAATGTTCACTAGATATTTCTATTTTTTCTATATTTGTCTCTAAACGTGTTTTCCTCTTTTTCCTCCCAGGGCTTTAGTGTTTCCCTTATAATTTCTATAAATTCTTAACCTATAAAAGGACTTGGCTTCTAAGTAATTTTTTATATATATATATATATATATATAAACCAAGTTCACAGCCAGGTGCAGTGGCTCACACCTGTAATCCGAACACTTTGGGAGGCCATAGCAGGTGGATCACTTGAGCCCGGGAGTTCAAGAGCAGCCTGGTCAACGTAGTGAGACTCTGTCTCTACAAAAAATAAATTTAAATTAAAAATTAGCCAGGCACGGTGGTGTGTGCCTGTGGTCCCACCTACTTGGGAGGCTGAGGTGGGAGGAGTGCTTTGGCCTGGGAAATTGAGGCTGCCATGAGCTGTGATTGCACAACTGTACTCCAGCCCAGGTGAAAGAGCAAGATCCTATCTCAAAAGAAAGAAAGAAAAAAAAAGTAATGTAAATTAAATAAAATTTAAAACTAAGTTCATAAATTTTAGCTAGCTAAACTTAACACTCTCTTTTTAAGTGGTTAAAAAGTTTGTCTCTCCATCCAAAAGCAACAACTAGGCCAGTTACAGTAGTTCACACCTACAATCCCTACACTTTGGGAAGCTGAGGCAGGAGGATCATTTGAGGCCAGGAGCTTGAGACCAGCCTGGGCAACAGAGGGAGACTCTGTCTCTACAAAAAATAAACAAATTAGCTGGACATGGTGGCATATGCCTGTGGTGCCGGCTACTAGAGAGCTGAAATGAGAGGATCACTTGAGCCCAGAAGGTCGAGGTTGCAGTGAGCCCTGATGATAGCACTGCACTGCTGCCTGAGCAGCACAGCAAAACCTTGTCTTCCAAAGAAGCACAACTGTCAGACTGTATACCTGATATCTCTTAACAGCACACAAATTACGCTACAAAAGTAGATCTCACAAGTATATTATTGTTTAGAAATAAACATTTCAACTGACGACATTAAAAGGAAAATTCACTACGCTCTGCAAAATAGGCAGGCATTTATCCTAGATAAACACCTAAAAAGGAGTTATATGTTTAAACTGTCATGCAACATCTAACCATTCTGTCACTTACAACACTCGTGAAATATTTATTACAAATACTTTCAAGAACAATCATACAGACCAGCAAGTTGTAAGCTATGGGTCAAATACAGCCTACCTCCATTTTTATAAATATAATTTTACTAAAACATTTATTACTAATGCTCATAATTTACATATCGCCTAATGTGGCTACTTTCACACTGAGACTGAAATTGTACAGTTGCCCTGCAAGGCCTAAGACATTTACTACCTGGCTCTTTATAATACAGACAGCTAAACATCTGAAATCTTACTGATTTTTAGAAGCTAGCCTAGGCCAGGCATGGCGGCTCATGCTTGTAATCTTAGTACTTTAGGAGACCAAGGTGGGCATTTCACTTTGAGCTCAGGAGTTTGAGACCTGCCTGGGCAACATGGCAAAACACCATCTCTACAAAAAAAATACAAAAATGAGCCACACGTGGTGTCTCACACCGGTGGTCCCAGCTACTCAGGAGGCTGAAGCTAAAAGATCACTCAAGCTGTGAAGCTCAAGCTGAAGAATAGGTTGCAGTGAGCTGAAATCGCGCCACTGCACTCTAGCCTGAGCAACACAGCAAGACTCTGTTTCAAAAAATAAAAAAGAACCTAGGCTAGATGGCCAGATCCTAACTAATAGAGCTCATATTCTATCTAGTACAGTGACCATGCATATATGTAAACCCATGCGTATATGTAAACAACTTAAAATGCAAGATTTTAAAAGCTAAGTGCCTAAGGTAAAGAGTGTCAGAAAAAGGAAGAGATTATTTCCAGTGAGCAAAATCAAAGAAGGTATTTTGAAAGAAGTAGCTTTTGCACTGGGTTCTGAAGAATGGCTATAATTTGGACACAAAAAAAAAAAAAGAGGAAAAAGACTTTCAGTGTAAAGAAAAGCAGAGCTGTGAAAATCTGTACTCTGTGTGGAGAAACAGGAGAAAATGCTAATAAGCATATTGGGGCAAAGCATAGAGAAGCTTTTCAAAGTCAACGTTAGCAGTTTAGATTTTAAATATAATCATGTTCAGGACTAACTGAGGAACAGTGATTATAATGGTGCTTTAGGAAGATCAATCTGGCAACAATATCTGAAATAATTTGAGAGGAGATAGGTAATAGGGAAACTAGTTATGAAACAATTAAAATAATCCAAGAGAGGCCAGGGGTGGTGGCTCACGCCTGTACTCCCAGCAGTTTGGGAGGCCAAGGTGGGCGGATCATGAAGTCAGGAGATCAAGACCATTTCGGCTAACATGGTGAAACCCCATCTCTACTACAACTACAAAAAATTAGCCAGGTGTGGTGGTACATGCCTGTAGTCCTAGCTACTCAGGAGGCTGAGGTAGGAGAATCACTTGAACCCAGGAGGCGGAGGTTACAGTGAGCCAAGATCACACCACTGCACTCCAGCCTGGGCGACAGAGGGAGACTCAGTCTCAAAAAAAATAATAATAATAATCCAAGAGAAAAGAATGAACATGGTGACAGTGAGACCAGAAAAGAGGACAGATTGGAAAAAAAAAAAACCAGATTAAATACATTACTATGACAGCAAAACCACTCACTTATGAATAGAGCGCAGCATCAGAATATGCTTTCTTACTCATATGGTGTAAAAACTTTCACCCCCGTACCATCTCTCCCACCTTGAAAAAAAATGGTAATTATTTCTAATTTGTTCTGACAATCTAAAAAAGAGGATCTACCAGGCTGGGCGTGGTGGCTCACACCTGGAATCCCAGCACTTTGGGAGGGAGGCAGGCGAATCCCTTGAGGCCAGGAGTTCCAGATCAGCCTGGCTAACATGGTGAAACCCCATTTCTACAAAAAATATCGGCCTGGTGGCACATGCCTGTGATCTCAGCTACTTGGGAGGCTGAGGCACGAGAATTGCTTGAACCTGGGAGGTGGAGGTTGCAGTGAACTGAGATCGTGCCACTGCACTTGAGCATGGGTGACAGAGCCAGACTCTCTCTCAAAAAAGATAATTAATGATAATTAATTATCTTATGCTTAAATGATAATTAAAAGGGATGGACTATAACTTTCCCACTAAACTAACCCTGGATACAAGCACAAAATGAAAACAATTCATGTGCTAGGGCTCCCTCTGCTGGACCACTAGAGAGAAAACCTGATCTTAAATTTTGGGATCTTAAATGCTTGGGCTGAATTGATGAAAAGGATAGGTTGGATTCATAGCAGCTCCTTTCCAGGTGTATCAAATACTCAGGAGAATAAGAACTTCTCTTTCTTCTATACTTTCCACAGCACTAATAATTGTTGCTTAAATTGTTGACTAATTATGAAAGAGATTTTTATAGTCAAATCTCACAAATTGTTTTAACTTTTTGAGACAGTCTCACTGTCACTCAGGCTGGAGCACAGTGGTGCAATCTCAGCTCACTGCAACCTCCACCTCCAGGGTTCAAACGATTCTCCTGCCTCGGCCTCCTAAGTAGCTGGGATAACAGGAGCCTGAAACCATACCCGGCTAATTTTTGTATTTTTAGTACGGATGGGGTTTCATCATGTTGACCAGGCTGGTCTTGAACTCCTAACCTCAAGTGATCTGCCCACCTCAGCCTCCCAAAGTGCTGGGATGACAGGCCTAAGTCACTGTGCCCGGCCCAATCTCACAAATATTTAAATATACTTAACTAAGAAATTTACTACTCAGTAAAAAAACAAGCTGGAATTAATCGGACTGATTTTTTTTAGATAAGGAAATTTTTCTAAAGAATCGTTTTATATTCTGTTCACTAAGACTCAGCTCCCTTGTCCACTGGCTTTGACTGGACTCTACCAATGTAAGGCAGAGGTGGTATACTGGAAGGCAGGAGAACCTTTCTCTCTACCTAAGACTGAATCTCACAAATGTTTCTGCTCCTTCTAGTTAAGTCCAGTTCCCACCAGGTCACTCTGTTCCCCAGCCTCTAATACCCATCTCCTACTTGAATCCCTCTATATATCACTGTTTCCTTCTTACTACTGCTAATCTCTGGACTGCTTCTTCATCCCCGTTTTGGCATCTCAAGTCTTCCATCACCTATGAAACCAATTCTCTGTATTAAAGTCCCACTACAGGAAGGAGGAAAAGAGGAAGAGCAGGAAGGAAGGAAAAAGCTACTGCAAAATGGCCCAGGCCTATCTTTGCTTACTCTAGTGTACCCACTGTCTAGCTACCACCAGCTTCATTTCACAATGGAAAAGAAACAGCAGTAACATCAATAAACTCTCTAGATTACTTGTGTAAACCCATCCTTCTCAAACTGTGGTATACTGTGGTCATTTCACATTGCTTTGTTTTTCTCTTTCTTTTAGAGACAGATCTCCTTCTGTTCTCCAGGCTGGAGTGCAGTGACACAATCCTAGCTCACTGCAGCCTCAAACCTGGGCTAAAGCAATTTTCCCCACCTCAGCCTTCCGAGTACCTAAGATTACCAGTGCGTGCCACCACATCTTTTTTTTTTTTTTTAATAGAGACGGAGTCTCCCTGTTGCCCAGCCTTGACTTGAACTCCTAGCCTCAAGCGTTTCTCCCACCTCAGCCTCCCAAAGTGCTTGAGGGAACAGGTATGAGTAACCACGCCTGGCCATGATGCTTTGTATTATACAGTACGCCAGGATGCTTTAATGTGAAACGCAAGATAAGCATGTCCAATCTTTCTGTTGTACCCACAGTGAGTGATTTTAATAATTATCTGTGTATTAAAACACAAGGGTGCTAGACAATTTAACGGCAAATGGACGATGGACGATTTAATGGTAAACAGTCTTCAACAGAATGTGTGGGACAACTGGATAATCACACGCAAAAGAATGAAGCTCAACCCCCTACCTCTTATTATAAAAAAAACTTCAAAATGTATGAAAGACCTAAACTTAAGGACTAAAGCAACAAAATTCTTAGAAGAAAACAGTGTAAATCTTGTAACCTTGGATTAAGCAATGGTTTATTCGGTAGGACACTAAAGCAGTAGCAACAGCAGCAAAAAATGGACTTCCTCAAAACAACTTTTGTGCTTCAAAAGATATTTTAAGTGAAAAGATAACCCACAGACCACATATCTAGTAAGATACTAAAGGAACTCTTACAATCCATAATGACAACCCAATTTAAAAAGAGGTAAAGCCGGGCATGGTGGCTCACACCTGTAATCCCAGCACTTTCGGAGGCCAAGGCTGGCGGGTCACAAGGTCAGAAGTTTGAGACCAGCCTAGCCAACATAGTGAAACCCCATCTATACTAAAAATACAAGAATTACCCAGGAGTGGTGGCACACACCTGTATTCCTAGCTACTTGGGAGGCTGAGGCAGGGGAATTGCTTGAACCGGGGAGGCCGAGTTTGCAGTGAGCTGAGTTCAAGCCACTCCAGCATGGGCTACAGAGAGAGACTCCGTCTCAAAATAAACAAATTAATTAAATTAAAAGAGATAAGTGTGGCTGGGAACAGTGGGTTGCACCTGTAGTCCCAGCACTTTGGGAAGCTGAGGTGGGAGGATCACTTGAGGCCAGGTGTTCAAGACCAGCCTGGCCTACAGTGAGACCCCATTTCAATTAAAAAATTTTTTAAAGAAAGGTATATGACATGAATATACATTTCTCCAAAAACTGAAAAATGTCCAACATCACTGGCCATAAGGGAAATGCAAATCAAGTCCACAGTAAGATACCACTATATACCTTCTATAGAGCTACAATAAAAAATAAGTGTTGGAGACGATGTGGAAGTGTCAAAACCCTCATACACTGCAGACAGGAATGCAAAACGATGCAGCCACTTTGAAAACAATCTGGCAGTTCCTCAAAAAATAAAACAAGGCCAGGTGCGATGGCTCACATCTGTAATCCCAGCACTTTGGGAGGCCGAGGCGGGCAAATGGCCTGAGGTCAGGCGTTCGAGACTAGCCTGACCAACAAGGTGAAACTCCGTTTCTACTAAAAATACAAAATTAACCAGGCATGGTGGCACATGCCTGTAATCCCAGTTACTCAGGAGGCTGAGGGGGAAGAACTGCTTGAAACAGGAGGCAGAGGTTGCAGTGAGCCGAGATCACACCATTGCACTCCAGCCTGGGTAACAGGAACAAAACTCCATCTCAAAAAATATATAAATAAAATCAGAGTTATCAGAAGAACCAGAAATTCTATCCCAGGTATATATACAACCTAGAATAGGTTCTTGAAAACAGGTCCATACAGAAAACCTATACACAAATATTTATACCAGTATTATCTATAATTGCCAGAAATTGGGAAAAACCCAAATGCTTACCACTAATAAATAAACATGGTACATTCATACAATGGAATATTATTCAGTAATAAAAAAAAGAGTACTGACACGTTACAACCTGAGAACATCATGCTAAGTGAAAGAAGTCAGACACAAAAGAAAGCCTAATGCATGATTCTATTTATATGAAATGTGCAGAATAGGCAAACCTATAACAACAGAAAGATTTAGTGGTTGCCAGGGTTTAGGGGTGAGGAAAATGGGGAAGTGACTGTAACAGGTACACAGTTTCTTTCTGGGTGAGGAAAATGTTCTGAATAGTGGTGATGCCTGCACAACTCTGAAGAACCAGTGAACTGGGCCAGGCGCAGTGGCTCACACCTATAATCCCAGCGCTTTGGGAGGCCGAGGCAGGCGGATCACTTGAGTCAGGGGTTCAAGACCAGACTGGCCAACATGGTGAAACCCCATCTCTACTAAAAAATACAAAAATTAGCTGGGCATGGTGGCTCATGCCTGTAATCCAGCTACTTGGGAGGCTGAGGTAGGAGGACTGCTTGAACCAGAATCTGGGAGGCGGAGGTTGCAGTAAGCCAAGATCGCACCACTGCACTCCAGTCTGGGCTACAGAGCAAGACTCCATTTCAAAAAAAAAAAAAAGTGAACTGTACACCCTAAAAGGGCAAAGTATATAGTATGCGAATTATATTGCAATAATTTTTTTTTTTTTAATGAAGGAAAATGACCAAAAAAAAAAAAAAAAGAAAAAAAAAGAAAAAAAAGATCTTGCATAAGAACTCATCTCTTTACCTTCCCATATATTCGATGTGGCTGCCAGATCCTATTTATTTCTGTGGTATCTCTCATATTTTCCATTTATTCTCACTGACCTCAACCTAGGTTGAGGTCCCTTACCTGAAAAAGCCTTCTAACAAGTATTTTGAACCTTATCGTTCATTTCTCTCATTCTTTGCTTTACAATTCAAGTTATCTTCCCAAGACAAAAGTGTAATATAACTGAATTACTCAAAAACTATCTAAAAATATAAAGTTGAAATTTTATATGAAAAATTTAAGGTACTCCACAATCTGGCCCAATCCTGTTACAACCTCATTTGCAACATTTTTTCCTATACACCCTCTTCTCCAGCCACATTATTCCACAAAAATG
>PVKV010021506.1:0-12965 GCA_004027835.1 Alouatta palliata
TTCTGAAACCTTAGAGAATGTAGGTAAATGACAAAAAGTTTTTTAGAGGAAGTAGAATTTTAGCATTTGAAGAAAAGATGAAGTATAATAAGCATATCAGAATTCTGATATACACATGTGAGAAGGTTTAAAAATTGTACTTGGGAAACGTTATTAGCAAATCATATTAAACAGAATGTCTGCATTAGACTCTTCTTAATGCCTAGAGGCTCTGATTTATTAAAACTTCCTTTAAATTAGATCTTGCCTTAGGTCATTGGAGTAGTTAATTTCTTTGTCAAACAGATAAAGCAAACTATATGAAGCAGAAGAATAACTGCTACTTAAAAAGAGCAGGAAAATAAACCATATAAATTTTAGTTAGATTTTGTTGGCAAAGCATAAGAACATACCAAGCCTGAGATTGTGAGTTTTTTAGAGTGATGACAGCCAATTTACAATATCACAGCTTTTCCTTTTTATTTTGTCATTTTGTAATAATTTGTGTATAAGGCAACTATGAAAATAGGATATATGTGAGATTTGGAAAAGTTTCTTGCACAAGAAATTAAATTAGCTCTTATTATATAGAAGTTTTCTGGTGGTAGTATATTTTTAAGAACCATAAAATTGTCAACATTTCCTATATATTAAAATTAGCTATTTTAGTTTTCATTTCTAAGTTTCTGTTGAATCATATTTTGTTTCAAACCTTCTTCCTTAAATGGCTGTTTATGCCCGATACTTTGTTAAATGTTGTAGCTTTCCATTTTGTAAAGTGTATATTGTTCTTAAAATTAATGTGTGCATATTTAAAAAATGAGTAAAATGCTTTTTCATCTAAAATAAAATACATTGTATATTCAATATAAAATATTTAAAATTAAAATTATTCATTTATTTTATATGTATGTGTGTATGTATATATACACATATATACTTATATATATATTCACAATTTGGAGTATTAGCAACTATACATATAATATATATATGATAAATAGCACATAGGCAGAAATATATTTTATTTTATCAACATTTCGTTAGAAGTATTGCTCATTTGTGTTTTGCTTTTTTGCAAACAAAAATCTTGATTTTAATACAAATTACTGATTCTTTCCAATAAAAAATATCTGGGAATCCTTTACTTGGACTTTTATAAATAGAACAAATGGATTTGTAGAGAATGAATAATCCTAAAAGTCCACTGAGAAAGTATGAGCATTTTGCTTTATGGTTAGTTTAATATAATTTCCATGCAGCAAACTACAGATGATTTTTTCCAGCATACTGACATTTATGTTCATTGTGCTCCTTTTGCACCTATCCCATCCTTCAAATGGATTACTAAACAATTACTTTTTAAAAACAATATCTGCATATGGTCAAAAATATATTTTTTTGTCTGTCATATATATTTATTTAAAAATATAGATCTTGATTTTAAGTATAATCAGTGGATCCTATTCAGTATATTCCAAGATTTTCTCACTTGTTTGCAAAAAATAGTTTATCTTTCTACAGAAAAGTCCTCAACTTTATAATTTTAATGTTAAGGAGGCTTTGTTTCTTCTAGTGAATCTGAACATCATCAGCTGCCTCTTTGCCTATGTATCTAGGAATGAATGTGCAGTTCCATAGCTCTGCTATCTCTTTCTATCTCAGAGGATTCTCCTTTTTTTCTCGTTTTTTTTCTATTGCCTTGGGGCCATAGAAAGTATTAAATGCAGAGATAAGTTGGGCATAAATTCTGTACAATAGTAGCTTCCTAGTCAGCAGAGAAAAAACAAGAGACACTTTTAACTACTAATAATAAAATATGGAAATTAATATATGTCTTAGAATCCTACATATATGGGGCAGTAGAAATTGACAGATGGAGAGTTTGATTAAGTTTAGGAAAAGGGCTTTTCCCAGAGAGCTAGAATTTAAATAAAGCTTTGAAAGATTTGAACATATGCCCTCACAAGGGGAATGTATGAGCTAAGGTTTCAGAAATAGAAAATGTTTACAAACTAAGCTGAGGTGTGGAGTATGTTACATAATAGAAAAAAGTTAGTGGGAAAATTCTTAAAGCTATGTGTGGTTAACACTGAAGATTTTGATACAGCAGACTGAATGTTCATGTTTCCCCACAATTCTTATGTTGAAATCCTAATATCCAATGTGATAGTATTACCAGGTGGGAACCTAGGGTGTTGATTAAGCAATGATGGTGGAGCCTGCATGAATAGAATTTATGCCTAATATGGTTTGACTGTGTCCCCACCCAAATCTCATCTTGAATTGTAGTTCCTATAATCCCCAAATGTGATGGGGGAGAACTTGTGGGAGGTAATTGAATCATGGAGGTAGTTATCTCCATGCTGCTGTTCTTGTGATAGTGAGTTCTCAAGAGATCTGATGGTTTTAGAAGGGGTTTTCCCCTCTTTGCTTGACACTTCTCTCTCTTGCTACCTTGTCAAGCAGGGCTTGTTTCTTCTTCTTTTGCCATCATTGTAAGTTTGCTGAGGCCTCCAAATCATGTGGAATTGTGAATCAATTAAACCTCTTTCCTTATATATTACCCAGTCTTGGGTATTTATTCATAGCAGCATGAGAACTGACTAATACAATGACCTTATTTATAAAAACGTCCCAAAGAACTCTCTTACTGCTTCTAACATGTCAGGTTACTGTGAGAAGAAGACAGTCTATGAACAAAGTAGTGGGCCTTCACCAAACACTAAATATATTAGTGTTGCCATTCACTGTAATATTTTGGTTGGCAAAATATTACAGAAAATATTTATGGAAAGTTATAGACTATAGCCTCAAGGCTTTTGGAAAGCCAAAATGTTTCATTGAGGCAGGTTGAAGGCAGCTGCCTCATTAACGTTAGCATAGGAAAGAGATAGATACTGATCAAAGGCCTTACCCCACACCCATTTGTCTCCACTGTAACTGTTTACTCATGCAAATTTTGTGCTGGATGGTCTCTCCAGGGAAGATAAAAGGGAAATTACCTGTTAATAGTATTTACTGTGGGCCTGTGAACCTAAAACTTTTACCAGTCCTAAAACCATTCTCTTAACCATGTTAATTATCCACAAGTGTGTTAACTTACAACCTCTGTTGTAAAATCTTGAGGGAATAAAAGTATGAATGGACAGAGGATCTGGGTCAACTGGTTGCATTTTGCCCTCTGAAAGCAGCCAATGGCCATTCCCAGCCAACTTGAAACATTGTAGTGATGTAAGAGTAAATTCATATATCTATCGTTGAGTCAGGGTCTGCAGGTCAGACTTCTGCAGGACGTTACCCATGTCTCATATTAGCACATTGATTGTAGACTTCCCAGGCTCCAGAACTGTGAGAAATAAATTTTTATTGTTCATAAGCCACTCAATCTATGGTATTGTGTTATAACAGCCTGGACAGACTAAGACAGTTAATAAGAATCTTATAATTGTATCTAACACAATAAAGAGAAACAAAAGGTTTTTGAAAGAGGAAGTGATACTTTTCACACCCTAAGGAGATTAATATGGTAAACTTGTATTGTTTGAGTTGAGGTAAAACATGAGAAATGGAAATTTTGAAGAATATTGCAGAAGACAGATTACACATAATTGGTGGCTAATCAAGATCATTGTGTAAGAGGATTTGAGTTGACAATAACATTAAATATGTTAAATAATTTTAAAATAAAGTACAGTAATATACATGAGCTATTAAAAGCATGTTGTTAATAGTTTCAGATGTTTTGCCAGTTCAGAAGATATTTAGAATATTATATTTGTTAAAGGATTTGTTCATCACTTTAAAAAATATATTAACAGATAATTTGGTGAATCAATTATATCCTAGATATTGTGAAACTCTTTGAGTATATATAGAATCATAAGACCCATTTTTCTGTTCTTAAGGAGTGTATAGGATGTATCATCAGAGAAGCATACTGATGATCTTAACACAACATGGCAAGGGCTACAATGCATGTACATGGAAGATGATCATGAAACAGGCACTTTTCTCAAACTATGGCTGGTTGGTGGTGATTAGACAGTAAGTCTAACATCATTTGTAAAAAGTGGAAAGATTTTCACTGAATGAAAAGTGCAGTATGGTCAGTCTGTGCAGAGATAAAATTCTATGCAAAGGCACAATAACAAGAAAACCGTATGTCACATATACGACTAAAGTATGATGTATGATTTAGGGAAAGGTGATATTAGACTTCACAGGTAAGTAGCAATGTTGAAGTGTGCTAAGAACTTCAAATTATGTTGTAAGATCTATCAGAAGCTCTTATATATGAGCATGACATTATCAGCTATGTGATTTAGAAACTCACTATAAGAGATAATTTAGAGTATAATTGGAGCATGGAAGATTAGAGGGAGGAAGATCACTTTTGAGGTTGTTGAAGTAATCAGAGAAAATTTTGCTGTGATTCTAAAATAAAGCAAAAGCTTAGAGGGTTTAGTAACAAGACACATGTCTGAGAAGAATGAGTGGAATTTAAGACTTGATTGAAAGTGGTGCACTGAAGAATAGAGAGAAATCAGTGACAATTCCTTTATTTTTCCTTTGGGAAATCTCTTATTTGAATGTTTGATGCACTGAGATAGAGAATATAGAAAGATAATGTTTGAGAGGATATATTTGTAATAGAAGTTTGTACATGGTTTGAGTAATGATGAAGCAATCATGTGGGGATCTCCAATAGATAGTTGGATGTAAACGTCTGGCACTCCAAAGAATTGTCTAAAACTTTACTAATGAAAGCATGGTCTTTAGAACAATGGTATCAGCACCACCTGAAATGTTATTAGAGATGCAGTATCTCAGGCCCTAATTCAGATCCACAGAATCAGAATCTTCAGTTAAATCAAATCCATTTTTATGATTTAAATACATGTTAAATTTTGAGGATCACTGACCTAGAATACACACACACACACGCAAACGTATACTCACTCATAAAAATATGTTGTTAACATTTAGGTCACAGTTAAAACTATGCAAATGTGTAAATCAAGCAAAGTGACAAAAATATGAAACTGCAGTGAACTCCAATATTTAAAGAAGGATGAAAAAGGATGAACCCCCAAAATACAACTGAATAGTATTTCAAGATGAAGACAAGCCAGGAAAGGAGTGTATGAAAGAAGTTGAAGAATAAAACAATTTTAAGTTTAAGGAATCATATAAAAATAAAAGAAGCATTAAGCATAGAGATAAATATCCCCATTTATCAAAAATTTTCATTAATTATTTAGAAGTTAAATGTTCAGTCTTAAAAGTAATATTACATTCACTTTCTGTTTAAAAGACCAAGAAGTATATATTTGCCCGTTATTTTTAATTTTTATTTTCGTCTGAAATTTTTCAATATTTTCCTTTTACTCTTGTTTACTATATTCTGGATTCTTACCCACAAATGTTTATCTTCCAACCTTTTCTACGTCCTATTTGTTTTTATTTGCTGTACACTTAAAAATATAAAGATTATATTTTATTAGGTACTAAAAGAGCTTCATCAAGTTGTTTATGCTTCTCTCTAAGCTGGTTATTCTAATTAGCATATCTTCTAACCTTTTTCCCAGGTTTTTAGCTTCTTTGCTTTGGGTTAGAAGAATGTTCCCTTAGCTCAGAGAAGTTTGTTATTACCCACAATCTGAAGCTTGCTTCTGTCAATTCGTAAAACTCATTCTCCATCCTGTTTTGTTCCCTTACTGGGAGGAGTTGTGATCACTTGGAAGAGGAGAGGCATCTGGTCTTTGATGATTTCAGGAGCAGTTTTTCTTGAAAAGATCAACAAAACAGATAGACTGTTAACCAGACTAATAAAAAAGAAAAGAGAGAAGAATCAAATAGATGCAATAAAAAATGATAAATGTGATATCACCACCGAATTGGTGATACCACAGAAATACAAACTACTATCAGAGATTACTGCAAACAACTCTATGCACATAAACCAGTAAACCTGGAAGAAATGGATAAATTCCTGGACACTACACAATTCCAAGGATAAACCTGAAAAAATTATAATCCCTGAATAGACCAGTAACAAGGTCCGAAATTGAGACAGCAATTAATAACCTACCAACCAATAAAAATCCAGATCAAGATGAGCTTATCCCCAAATTCTAACAGATGTACATAGAGGAGCCGGTACCGTTTCTTCTGAAACTATTCCATACAACACAAAAAGAGGGAATCCTCCCTAACTCATTTAATGAGACAAACATCATCCTGATACCAAAACCTGGCTGAGACACAACTTTAAAAGAAAACTTTAGGCCAATATCCATGATGAACATCGATGCAATATCTTCAACAAAATACTGGCAAACCAAATACAACAGCATATCAGAAAGCTTATTCATCACAATCAAGTAGGCTTATTCCTGGTAATGCAAGGCTGATTCAACATACATAAATCTTTAAATGTCGTCCATCACATGAACAGAGCCAAAGTCAAAAACTACATGATCATCTCAATAGATGAAGAGAAGGCCTCTGACAAAATTCAGCAGCTCTTTTTGCTAAAAACTCTCAATAAACTAGGTATAGATGAAATGTATCTCAAAATAATGAAAACTATTTACAACAAACCCACAGCCAATGTCATATGGAAAGGGCAGAAACTAGAAGCATTCCCTTTGAAAACTGGCTCTAGGCAATGATGCCCTCCCTCACCATTCCTATTCAATATAGTATTGGAAGTTCTAGCCAGAGCAATCAGGAAAGAAAAAGAAATAAAGTGTATTCAATTAGAAAAAGAGGAAGTCAAATTGTCTCTATTTGCAGATGATATGATTGCATATTTAGAAGACCCCAATATCTCAGCCCAAAAGCTCCTTAAGCTGATAAGCAACTTCAGCAAACTCCCAGGATACAAAATCAATGTTCAAAAATTGCAAGCATTTCTTTACACCAATTACAGACAAACAGAGACCCAAATCATGAGCAAATTCCCATTCACAATTGCTACAAAGAGAATAAAATATCTAAGAATACAACTAACAAAGGATGTGAAGCACCTCTTCAAGGAGAACTACAAACTACTGCTCAACAAAATAAGAGAGGACACAAACAGATGGAAAAACATTCCATGCTCATGAATAGGAAGAGTTAATATTGTGAAAATGGCCTAACTGCCCAAAGTAATTTATAGATTCATTGCTATTCCCATCAAGCTACCACTAACCTTCTTCACAGAACTGGAAAAAACCTTCTTAAACTTCATATGGAACCAAAAGAGAGCCCACAAAGTCAAGACAATCCTAAGCAAAAGGAACAAAGTTGAAGGCATCACACTATCAGAATTCAAATAATACTACAAGTCTACAGTAATCAAAGCAGCATGGTACTGGTACCAAAAGAGAGATATAGACAAATGGAACAGAACAGAGGCCTTGGAAGTAATGGCACACATCTACAACCATATAATCTTTGACAAATCTGACAAAAACAAGCAGTGGGGAAGGGATATTTTATTTAATAAATGGTGTTGGGAAAACTGGCTAGCCATGTGCAGAAAGCTGAAACTGGACGCCTTCCTTACAACTTATGCTAAAATTAACTTCAGATGGATTAAAGATTTAAACATATACCTAACACCATAAAAACCCTAGAAGAAAACCTAGGCAAAATCATTCAGGACATAGGCATAGGCAACGAATTCATGACTAAAACACTAAAAGCAATGGAAACAAAAGCCAAAATAGACAAATGGGATCTAATTGAACTTAAGATTTTCTGTACAACAAAAGAAACAATCATCAGTGTGAACTGGCAACCAACAGAGTGGGAAAAAGCTTTGCAATCTGACAAAGGACTAATATCCAGAATCTACAAAGAACTAAAACAGATTTACAAGAAAAAACAAACAAATCCATTCAAAACTAGGTGAAAGATATCAACAGACACTTTTCAAAAGAAGACATTTATGAGACCAGAAAACATGAAAAATGCTCATCATCAATCGTTATTAGAGAAATGCAAATCAAAACGACATTGCGAGAACATCTCATGCCAGTTAGAATGGTGATCATTAAAAAGTCTAGAGACAAAAGATGTTGGAGAGGATGTGGAGAAATAGGAACACTTTTACACTGTTAGTGGGAGTGTAAATTAGTTGCCTCATTGTGGAAGACAGTGTCGTGATTTCTCAAGGATCTAGAAATAGAAATAGCGCTTGACCAAGCAATACCATTACTGTATATATACCCAAAGTGTTATAAATTTTTCCATTATAAAGACACATCCACACTTATTTTATTGCAGCACTGTTTGCAATAGCAAGGCCTGGAACCAACCCAAATGTCCATTAATGATAGACTGGCTGAAGAAAATGTGTCACATATACACCATGGAATTCTATGCAGCCATGAAAAAGGATAAGTTCATGTCTTTTGCAGGGACATGGATGAATCTAGAAACCATCATTCTCAGCAAGCTGACATAAGAACAGAAAACCAAAAACTGCATGTTCTCATTCATAGACTGGTGTTTAACAATGAGAACAGATGGGCACAGTGAGGTGAATGTCACACCCTGGGGTCTGCTGGGTTGTGGGGGACTAGAGGAGGGACAGTATGGGGTGGGGATGTTGAGGAGGGATAACATTGGGAGAAATGCCTGATGTAGGTGATTTGGGGATGGAAACAGCAAACCACCATGCCATGTGTGTACATATGCAACAATCCTGCAAGATCTGCACATGTAACCCAGAACATAAAGTACAATATAAAAAAATTATTGATAAATATGTTTCTTCCAATTTTTTTGACCAAGTGAAAATAATACAATCTTTTCTAGTGATTAGCTGTGTGTGTGTGTGTGTGTGTGTGTGTGTTTGTGTCTGTGTCTGTGTAGTGGTTATTTGTGTATGCATGTAGAGGAGTCAATATCATGGCTGTGCCTCATTGCTCTGAGCTACACAGTGGAAACATCAACTAGAGCTTCATTTAGCTCTCTCCCCTATGCTATCCTGTCTGCTTTTGATTTCTTTAACCTGGGGTCTTGTCTCTGTCTTGGTGAAAATTTCTATAGTAAAAACAGCTCTGTGGTAATTTACAGTACTGGTTCTGTAAGGTACAATAGAACAAATTGGAAAGTCCAGCTATAAAATCAAATCCACGTGATAATTTCTGTATGTAAAATACTTGTCTTCACACTATCATTAAATATGGATAATAATAATAATAAGAAAAATATCGTTAGGTATCTCTCTCATATCTAATACAAATGAGTTTTGATCAATAAATATAGAAGTATGAACAACATTTTCATAATTGTATATAACTTTTGTATGGGAAAGGGTTTAAGTTTGAAATGCCACTCAGTAACCACAAAAGCATACTAAATTTTACTTCATAAAAATAAAATTTTCCATTTGGCAGAAAATACCATAAACGTAGTCAGAACACAAGAAACACACTGGAACAATATGCTTTCAACTCATCACAGACAGATAGTTAATCCATCAATCTATAATTTAGAATTTGTAAAAATTAAATATATCAAGTACAAAAATGAATAAAGAACATAATGAGAAAAAAATCATATGATAACTCAATATATAATGAGATGTGAAAGCTCTCATATAGGAAGAAAAATTCATATAAAAATTAAAATGCATCTCACACCAATTTCAAGGGCACAAAAAGCCTACATGAAAGGCAAAACTATCAACTGTAATTCTAGTTACTCAGGAAACTGGGTCAGGAAAATACCTCTAACGTAGGAAGCAGAGGTTTCAGTGAGCTAAGATCATGCCATTGAACTCTAGCCTGGGTGAGAGAGCAAGATTAAGACTCCCTCTCAAAAGAAAAATAAAAGGTAAAACTGTAAAGTTTTTAGATGATTATATAGGAAATATCTTTGTAACCTTGAGTAGAGGAGCGTTTTTAAAAACAATACGTGAGATTTGCTAAACGTAAGGGAAAAGAATTATAAGAGTGGCTACATTATATTAAAAGTATATATTCTTCTAATACCAAAAAGAGAGTAGCAATAGAAGCCACAACCAGATGTCTGTATTAAAGAAGCTGAAGTGATACTACTTCTAAGGATGCTAAGGTCTAAGATTATATCTTGAATATATGTAGACTCATATTAATTTATAATGAGAATTATAACAGCCAGGTTGTTAAAAATCTAATTTTATCAAATGTTGGTGAGAACCTTGAGCAATGCAAACTATCTGAAGCTATCCATGGGGATGAAAATAACCACCATTCTTTAACAAACCATTATATAGTAAAATTTAAGATCTACATCCAGTGATCCAATAGAAAAACTCTTACACATGTAGACAAGGAGATATGTATGTTTATTAAAGTATCATTTGTAATAGTTCCTAATTAGAAACCTCCCAAATTTCAATCATAGTAGAAGGAATAAATAACTTGTGACATCTTAATTCAATAGAATACAACAAAGTGGTGGAAGTGAATGAATTACAAATACACACTTAACAATGTGTATTAATCTCACAGTGTTGAATAAATGAAGTTAGATAGAAAGGGCTGACTATATGTGATATTATTTTATTTGTATGCAATTTCAAACCTAGGCAAAAGTAAATTCATTCCTTATGGTTGCATATGTTGCAGCTCTGGTAGTTCAGCAAGTGGGAGGGAGTGGCGCGCAGTGCCTTCTTTTCCATTGTTCAGTGAGCAGGAAGGAGTGTTACAGTTATTTGATTCTCACTGCCCACAGCCCAGTGAGTGAGAGGGTTACAGTTCCTTTACTACCACTGCCTGCAGCTTGGCAAGTTTCAGGTTCTTGTCCTATGATTAAGAGGAATGAAGTATGCAAACAACAGAGAGTGAGTAAGGCAGAGAAGAATTTTATTGAGTAACAGAAGAAAACCCTTGGCTGCAAGAAGGGATCCTGAAAGAAGTAGCCATCTTTCAGACTGAGTGTATGGTTTTTATGGACTTATAATGGGGGAGTGCATGCTGATTGGTCCATAGGTAGTCTTGGAAAAAGCATCATTCAATTGGTTAAACGGCATCATTCAGAAACAAAACAAAACAAAACATTTGAGAGAGAGTGGCCAAGACAGGGATGGAAGTTCTCACTCTCATCATGGACTTTATCTGGACTGACATTTCAGTTTTCAGGCCCCAGGCTGTCTTTGGCCTGAAGGTAAATTTTCACTGAAGACGTGTCCTTATCTACCTAAGAATTTGTCTGTCTCCAGTTGCAATCACATACATATATGGTAAAACTATGAAGCAAAACACAAAATTGATGACAATAAAAGTCAGGATAGGCTTACTTCTGGAGCAGTGATCCTCTTGAGGGCAGTGACTTTTCATCTTTGTCTTCAGCATCTAATACAAGCCAGGCATGCTATTGTCATTGAATAAATTTTCACTGGTTGTTATGTGATTTAAATATAAATTACTGAAATATTTTTTATTGAATCTCCTGTACTCTAACCTTCTCTGTTCTGGGCCACAGGTTCAAGACAGGATGATAATGAAACAACTTCTGTTGGTCATGACTCCCTCATGCAGTATTTGCCCAGTGTACCTACTATCATTTCTCATGCTCCTTAGGCGACACTGTATTTTAGGCAATAGGCATAAGACCCACAGACCTTTCCCCAAGCTCTCACACCATGAAGGTGAGACAGACAACAAAGCATTAAAGTGTTGTTAATGATTTTTAATATTATAATACAATGCCATTTTTATTTATTAATTTAGTTGATGATGTGATTTGGCTGTGTCCCCACCCAAATCTCATCTTGATTTCCCATGTGTTGTGGGAGGGAAACAGTGGGAAGTAATTGAATTATGTGAGAAAGTCTTTCCTGTGCTGTTCTCATGATAACGAATTAGTCTAACAGGATCTGATGGCTCTATAAGGGGGAGTTTCCATACATAGTGTCTCTCTTTGCCTGCTGCTATTCATGTAAGACATGATTTGCTCCTGCCTTCTACCATTATTGTGAGGTCTCTCCAGTCATGTGGAACTGTAAGTCCTTTACACCTCTTTATTTTGTAAATTGCCCAGTCTCGCATATGTCTTCATCAGGAATGAGAAAAGGAACAAATACAATAAAATGGTACCAGTACAGTGGGCTGCTGTTGAAAAATAGTCAAAAATGTGGAGACGACATTGAAACTGGGAAACAGGCAGAGATTGGAACAATTTGGAGGGCTCATAAGAAGCAAGAAAAATGTAGAAAAGTTTAGAACTTCCTAGAGACTTGTTGAATGGCTTTGATCAAAATGTTGAGAGTGTCTCCTGAAACTGATAAGCAACTTCAGCAAAGTCTCAGGATACAAAATCAGTGTGCAAAAATCAAAAGCATTCCTATACACCAATAACAGACTTAAAGACAGCCAAATCAAGAACCAACTGCCATTCACAATCGCTACAAAGAGAATCAAATACCTAGGAATACAACTAACAAGGAACATAAAGGACCTCTTTAAGGAGAACTACAAACTGCTGCTCAATCAAATAAGAGAGGACACAAACAGATGGAGAAACATTGCATGTTCATGGCTAGGAAGAATCAATATCGTGAAAATGGCCATATTGCTCAAAGTAATTTACAGATTCAATGCTATTCCTATCAAGCTACCAATGACTTTCTTCTCAGAACTGGAAAAAACCACCTTAAACTTCATATGGAACCAAAAGAGAGCCCGCATAGCCAAGTCAATTCTAAGCAAAAAGAACAAAGTTGGAGGCATCACACTACCGGACTTCAAACTATACTACAAAGCTACAGTAATCAAAACAGCATGGTACTGGTACCAAAACAGAGATATAGACAAATGGAATAGAGCAGAGGCCTCCGAGGCAACACAACACATCTACAACCATCTGATCTTTGACAAACCTGACAAAAACAAGCAATGGGAAAAGGAGTCCCTGTTTAATAAATGGTGATGGGGAAACTGGCTAGCCATGTGCAGAAAGCAGAAACTGAACCCCTTCCTGACACCTTACACTAAAATTAG
>PVKV010021506.1:13065-37499 GCA_004027835.1 Alouatta palliata
ATTCAGGACATAGGCGTAGGCAAGGACTTCATGACCAAAACAGCAAAAGCATTGGCAACAAAAGCCAAAATAGACAAATGGGACCTAATCAAACTCCACAGCTTCTGCACAGCAAAAGAAACAGTCATTAGAGTGAATCGGCAACCAACAGAATGGGAAAAGATTTTTGCAGTCTACCCATCTGACAAAGGGCTGATATTCAGAATCTACAAAGAACTGAAAAAGATTTACAAGAAAAAAACAAACAAGCCCATTTAAAAGTGAGTGAAATATATGAACAGACACTTTACAAAAGAAGACATACATGAAGCCAACAAACATATGAAAAAATGCTCATCATCACTGGTCATTAGAGAAACACAAATCAAAACTACATTGAGATACCACCTCACGCCAGTTAGAATGGCAATCATTAAAAAATCTGGATACAACAGATGCTGGAGGGGATGTGGAGAAATAGGAACACTCTTACACTGTTGGTGGGAGTGTAAATTAGTTCAACCATTGTGGAAGATAGTGTGGCGATTCCTCAAGGACCTAGAAATAGAAATTCCATTTGATCCAGCAATCTCATTACTGGGTATATATCCAAAGGATTATAAATCATTCTACTATAAGGACACATGCACACTTATGTTCATTTCAGCACAGTTTACAATCGCAAAGACCTGGAACTAACCCAAATGCCCATGAATGATAGACTGGACAGGGAAAATGTGGCATATATACACCATGGAATATTATGCAGCCATCAAAAACGATGAGTTCGCATCCTTTGTAGGGACATGGATGAACCTGGAAACCATCATTCTCAGCAAACTGACACAAGAACAGAAAATCAAACACTGCATAT
This sequence comes from Alouatta palliata, assembly GCA_004027835.1. Lineage (NCBI taxonomy): Eukaryota > Metazoa > Chordata > Mammalia > Primates > Atelidae > Alouatta > Alouatta palliata. Next base: position 13,919 of record PVKV010021506.1, read on the forward strand.
TCTCACTCATAGGCGGGTTTTGAACAATGCGAACACATGGACACAGGGATGGGAGCAACTCACACTGGGGTCATTTGGGGGGAAAAAGGGGAGGGACAGCAGGGGGTGGGGAGTTTGAGAGGGATAGCATGGGGAGAAATAACAGATATAGGTGATGGGGAGGAAGACAGCAAATCACACTGCCATGTGTGTACCTATGTAACAATCTTGCATGTTCTTCACATGTACCCCCAAACATAAAATGCAATAAAAAGTATATATATTTTAAAAAAATGTTGATAGTGATATTGACAACGAAATTTGGGCTGACGTGCTCTCATATGGAGATGAGGAACTTGTTGGTAACTGGAGAAAAGGTCACTCTTGTTATGTTTTAGCAAAGAGACTGGCAGCATTTTGCCTCTGCACTTGAGATTTGTGGAAAGTTAAACTTGAGACAGATGATTTAGGGTATCTGGCATAGGACATTTCTAAGCAGGAAAACATTCAAGATGTGACTTGGGTGCTGTTTAAGGCATTCAGTGTTATAAGGGAAGCAGAGCATAAAAGTTTGGAAAATTTGCAGCCTGATAAAGAGATAAAACAGAAAATCCTATTTTCTGAGGAGAAATTGAAGCCAGCTGCAGAAATTTGCATAAGTAATGAGGAATCTAATTTTATTCACCACGACAATGAAGAAAATATCTCCAGAGCATTTCAGAGAACTTTATGGCAGCCTTTCCCATTACAGGCCTAAGAACTGATAAATAGAAAATGGTTTTGTAACCATCCAAGATGGCTGATTAAAAGCAGCTCAGGATTGCAGCTCCCAGTGAAAGTGTGGAGAGTGAGTGGATACTTCATTTCCAGATGGATCTTTATTGTCCACAGACCATGAGATTCCCAGATGGAGGAGCCCCAGAGGTCACCAGCACTGCTGGTTTGGCCAGCGTGGCTGTTTTGCCAGTGCCCCAGTGTGGTGGTCCTCTGTACAAAATACATGGGTCCAGGCACTGCTTTAGCTGGCAATTGGAGCTCTGGAAAGACACAGTTGCCCATTCATTTGATTAAAAAGGGGACTGAAACAGGGAGCCAGGCCAGGAGATTCCCAGGCATAAAAGTGACATGAATCTCAACGTCTCTGTTTCAGCCAGCACAGTGGATTGCTGCACGGGAAATAACACAGATCCCAGTGCATTTTAAACAGGCGACTGGAACACCTGGGAGATAGTCAACCGTACAACTGAAAAGAAGGCTCTGAGGCACAGAGCCAGGTGATCAGACTAGGCATGTCCCAACCTCACAAAAAAACAGCAATCAGAAATGCTCTGAACTGAGTTTCACAGTAAGCACAGCCAAACCCGGGATAGTCCAGCTCTATGGGGGTGGGGCGTCCACCATTACCAATGGAGTCCACAACCACAGAGGTAGTTTGACATTGCAAAGGCAGCCCACTATTGCCGAGGCAGCCCGCTATTACACAGAGAGTCCACCATTATAGAGGTGGGCCGCCATTGCTGAGGCAGTTCTACCTACACCCTTATAAACAGGACTGCAGGGAAGTTCACATGGCAGCTGGGCAGAGCCCACAGCAGCTCAGCAAAGCCTCTGCACGCAGACAGTGACTAGGCTGCCTCCTTGCCGGGCAGGGCAGCCCTGAAAAAAATGCAGCAGCACAATGGAAACTCATAAATAAAGCCCTAACTCCCCAGGAGTGAGCATCTGGGGGAAAAAAAGGTGGTTTATGACTTCTGCTGCAGCAGTTAAACTTACCTGCCCAACAGTTCTGAATGAACAATGGAGCTCGCAGCTCAGCCCTTGAGCTCCTATAAAGGACAGACTGTCTCCTCAAGCAGGTCTCTGACCACTGTATTTTCAAAAAGTCACCTCATAAAGGAGAGATCAGACTGACATCTGGCAGGTATCCTTCTGGGACAAAAATAGCAGAAGAAGAAACTGGCAATAACCCTTACTGTTCTGCAGCCACTGCAGGTGATCCCCAGGCAAGCAGGGCTGGGAGTGGAACTCAGCAGTCGGACATCCACTCAGAGACTCAATCTGAAAGTCAACAACTACAAAGACGACAGTTGGATAAATCCACCAAAATGGGAAGAAACCAGCACAAAAATGATGAAAACAGCAAAAACCAGAATGTCTCTCCTCCTACAAGGGATCACAATCCTCACCAGCAAGGGAACAAGGCTGGATGGAGAATGAGTGTGATGAATTGAAAGTATCAGGCTTCAGAGGGTGGGTAATAAGAAAATTCTGTGAGCTAAAAGAACATGTTCTAACCCAATGCAAAGAAACTAAGAACCTTGAAAAAAGGTTTGACGAAATGCTAACAAGAATAACCGACTTAGAGAGGAATATAAGTGAATTGATGGAGCTGAAAAACACAACACGAGAACTTCACGAAGCATACACAAGTTTCAACAGTCAAATTGAGCAAGCAGAAGAAAGGATATCAGGGGTCGAAGATCAACTCAATGAAATAAAACGAGAAGGCAAGATTAGAGAAAAAAGGGTAAAAAGGAGTGAACAAAGTCTCCAAGAAATATGGGACTATGTGAAAAGACCTAATCTACGTTTGATAGGTGTACCTGAATGTGATGGAGAGAATGAATCCAAGCTGGAAAATACTCTTCAGGCTGTTAACTGGGAAAACGTCCTGAACCTAGCAAGGCAGGCATATATTCAAGTTGAGGAAATACAGAGAACAATACAAAGGTATTCCTCAAGAAGAGCAGCCCCAAGGCACATAATCATCAGATTCACCAGGGTTGAAATGAAGGACAAAATGCTAAGAGCAGCCAGAGAGAAAGGTCAGGTTACCCACAAAGAGAATCCCATCAGACTCATAGAAAATCTATCAGCAGAAACTCTACAAGCCAGAAGAGAGTGGGGGCCAATATTCAACATCTTTAAAGGAAAGAAGTTCCAATGCAGATTTCATATCCAGCCAAACTAAGCTTCAGAAGTAAAGGAAAAATAAAACCTTTTGCAAAAAAGCAAGTACTTAGAGCCTTCATCACCATCAGGCCTGCTTTACAAGATCTATTGAAAGTGGCACCAAACATAGAAAGGAAAAACCAGTACCAGCCACTCCAAAAACATACCAACTGGTAAACAGCATAAACACAATGAAGAAACTGCATCAACTAATGGGAAAAAGAGGCAGCTAGCATCAAAATGGCAGGATCAAATTCACACATAACAATATTAACCCTAAATGTAAATGGGCTACATGTCCCAATCAAAAGACACAGACCGGCAAGTGGGATAAAAAACCAAAACTCATCGGTGTGCTGTATCTAGGAAACCCATCTCACATACAAGGATACAAAAAGGTTCAAAATAAAGGGATGGAGGAAGATTTACCAAGCAAATGGAGAGCAAAAAAAAGCAGGAGTTGCAATTCTCTTCTCCAATAAATAGACTTGAAACCAATAAATATCAAAAGAGACAAAGAGGACATTACATAATGGTAAAAGGATCAATGCAACAAGAGGAGCTAACGATCCTAAACATATATGCACCCAATGCAGGAGCACCCAGATACATAAGACAAGTTCTTAAAGACCTAAAAAGAGTCTTAAACTACCACATAATAATAGTGGGAAACTTTAACACCTCATTTTCAATACTAGACAAACCAAGGAGACAGAAAATTAACAAGGATATCCAGGACTTGAACTCTGACCTAGACCAAACAAAACTAATAGACATTTACAGAACTTTCCACCCCAAGTCCAAAGAATATACATTCTTCTCAGCATCACATCACACCTACTCTAAAATTAACCACATAATGGAAAGTAAATCACTCCTCAGAAAATGCAAACCAACGAAAATCATAACAAACTCTCTCTCAGACAACAGTGCAATCAAGTCAGAACTCAGAATTGAAAAACTAACTCAGAACCGAACACTTTCATGAAAACTGAACAACTGGCTCTTGAATGTTGACTGGATAAACAATGAAATGAAGGTAGAAATGAAGATGTTATTTGAAACCAGCGAGAATGAAGACACAACATACCAGAATCTCTGCGACACATTTAAAGCAATCTCTAGATTAAAATATATAGCAATTAATGCCCACATGAGAAGCAAGGAAAGATCTAAAATCGACACCCTATCGTCAAAATGGAAAGAACTAGAGGAGGAAGATCAAAAAAACTCAAAGCCTAGCAGAAGACAAGAAATAACTGAGATCAGAGCAGAACTGAAGGAGATAGAGACACGAAAAACCCTTCAAAAAATCAATAAATCCAGGAGCTTATTTTTCGAAAACATCAACAAAATAGACAGACCACTAGTCAGATTAATAAAAAAGAGAAGAGAGAAAATCAAATAGATGTAATAGAAAATAGGTGGGTGTTGAACAATGAGAACACATGGATACAGGGAGGGGAGCATCTCACAGTGGGGTGTGTCGGGGGAAAAGGGGAGGGACAGCAGGGGGTGGGGAGTTGGGGAGGGATAGCATGGGGAGAAATATCAGATATAGGTGATGGGGAGGAAGGCAGCAAATCACACTGCCATGTGTGTACCTATGTAACAATCTTGCATGTTCTTCACATGTACCCCCAAACCTAAAATGCAATAAAAATTATATATATTATTTTAAAAAAATTATTCAAGAAAAAAAAGAAAGAAAATGATAAAGGGAATATTATCGAAGATTCTACAAAAATTCAAACCATCATCAGAGATTATTTCAAACAACTCTATGCACATAAACTAGTAAACCTGGAAGAAATGGATAAATTCCTGGACACTTGCATCCTCCCAAACCTAAACCAGGAAGAAGTCGAAACCCTGAATTGACCCATAACAAGGTCTGAAGTTGAGGCATCAATTAAAAACCTATTACCCAAAAAAAGCGCAGGTCCAGACGGATTCACAGCTGAATTCTACTAGGCATACAAAGAGGATCTGGTATCATTTCTTCTGAAACTATTCCAACCAATCCCAAAAGAGGAAATCCTTCCCAAATCATTTTATGAGACCAACATCATCCTGATACCAAAACCCCATGGGGACTCAGCAAGAAAAGAAAATTTGAGGCCAATATCCATGACGAACATAGATGCAAAAATCTTCAATAAAATACTGGCAAACCGATTGCAAAGCACATCAAAAAGCTTATCCACCACAATCAAGTAGGATGCATCCTGGGGATGCAAGGCTGGTTCAACATACGCATGTCTATAAACGTATTTCACCACATAAACTGATCCAAGAACAAAAACCACATGATTGTCTCAACTGATGCAGAGAAGTCCTTTGACAAAATTCAGCAGCCCTTTATGCTAAAAACCCTCCATAAACTAGGTATTGATGGAATGTATCTCAAAATAATGAAAGCTGTTTGCGACAAACGAACAGCCAATATCATGCCGAATGGGCAAAAACTGGAAGCATTCCCTTTGAAATCTGGCACTAGACAAGGATGTCCTCTCTCACCACTCCTATTCAATATAGTACTGGAAGTTCTAGCCAGAGCAATCAGGTGGGAAAAAGAAATAAAAGTATTCCAATCAGAAAGGAAAAAGTCAAATTGTCTATTTGCAGACGACATCATTATACATCTAGAAGACCCCATAGTCGCAACCCAAAATCTTCTCAAACTGATAAACAACTTCAGTAAAGTCTCAGGATACAAAATCAATGTGCAAAAATCAAAAGCATTCCTATACACCAATAACAGACTTAAAGAGAGCCACATCAAGAATGAACTGTCATTCACGATTGATACAAATAGAATAATATACCTGGAAATACAACTAACAAAGGATGTAAAGGATCTCTTCAAGGAGAACGATAAACCACTGCTCAACGAAGTAAGAGAGGACACAAACAGATGGAGAAACATTCCATGCTCATGGCTAGGAAGAAACAAAATTCTGAAAATTGAATACTGCCCAAAGTAATTTACAGATTCAATGTTATCCCCATCAAGCTAGCAATGACCTTCTTCACAGAACTGGAAAAAGCCACCTCAACCTTCATTTGGAACCAAAAGGGAGCCCGCATAGCCAAGTCAATTCTAAGCAAAAAGAACAAAGCCAAAGGTATCCCACTCGCAGACTTCAAACTATACTACAAGGCTACAGTAATCAAAACAGCATGGTACTGGTACCAAAACAGAGATGTAGACAATGGAACAGAACAGAGGCCTCAGAGGCAACACCACACATCTATAGCCATCTGATCTTTGACAAATCTGAGAAAAACAAGCAACGGGGAAAGGATTCCCTGTTTAACTTTAACTTTAACTCCAGATGGGTTAAAGTCTTAAACATAAGACCTAACACCATAAAAACCCTAGAAGAGAATCTAGGCAAAACCATTCAGGACATAGGCGTAGGCAAGGACTTTATGACCAAAACACCAAAAGCATTGGCAACAAAAGCCAAAATAGACAAATGGGACCTAATCAAACTCCACAGCTTCTGCACAGCAAAAGAAACAGTCATTAGAGTGAATCAGCAACTAATAGAATGGGAAAAAATGTTTGCAGTCTATTCATCTGTCAAAGGGCTGACATCCAGAATCTACAAAGAACTAAAACAGATTTACAAGAAAAAAAAACAAACAAGCCCATTTAAAAGTGAGTGAAATATATGAACAGACACTTTACAAAAGAAGACATACATGAGGCCGACAAACATATGAAAAAATGCTCATCATCACTGGTCATCAGAAAAATGCAAATCAAAACTACATTGAGATACCATTTCATGCCCGTTAGAATGGTGATCATAAGAGAATCTGGAGACAACAGATGCTGGAGAGGAAGTGGAGAAATAGGAACACTTTTACACTGTTGGTGAGAGTGTAAATTAGTTTAACCATTGTGGAAGACAGTGTGGCGATTCCTCAAGGAACTAGAAATAGAAATTCCATTTGACCCAGCAATCCCGTTACTGGGTATATATCCAAAGGATTATAAATCATTCTACTATAAGGACACATGCACACGAATGTTCATTGCAGCGCAGTTTACAATAGCAAAGACCTGGAACCAACCCAAATGCCCATCGATGATAGACTGGACAGGTAAAATGTGGCACATATACACCATGGAATATTATGCAGCCCTCAAAAACGATGAGTTCGTGTCCTTTGTAGGGACATGAATGAAGCTGGAAACCACCATTCTCAGCAAACTGACACAAGAACAGAAAATCAAACACCGCATGTTCTCACTTATAGGTGGGTGTTGAAAAATGAGAACACATGGACACAGGGAGGGGAGCATGACGCATTGGGGTCTGTTGGTGGAAAATAGGTGAGAGACAGTGTGGGGTGGGGAGTCGGGGAGAGATAGCATGGGGAGAAATGCCAGATACGGGTGATGGGCAGGAATTCAGCAAATCACACTGCCATGTGTGTAACTAGGCAACAATCTTGCATGTTCTTCACATGTACCCCAAGACCTAAATGTAAAAAATAAAAATAAAAATAAGAAAAAAAAAATGGTTTGCGAACCAGGTCTGTATCCCCCTGCTGTTTGCAGCCTAGAGACTTGGTGTTTTTTGTCACCAGCTGTTCTATCCATGGCTAAGATGGCCAAGGTACAGCTCAGGCCATGGGTTCTGTGAATGCAAGTCCTGAACCTTGGCAGCTTCCACACGGTGTTGAGCCTGCAAGTGCACAGAAGCGAAGAAATTAGATTTGGAAGCCTCTGCCTACTTTTCAGAACATGTTTGAAAATGCTTGGATATCCAGGCAGAAGATTCCTGCAGGGATATGATTCTCATGGAGAACCTCTACTAAGGCAGTGCAGAAGATAAATGTGGGATCAGAGTTGCCACACAGACTCCCTACTGTAGCACTAGTGAAACTTTGAGAAGAGGGCCACCATCCTGCAGACCCCAGGAAGGTAGACTCTCTCACAGCTTGCACTGTGTCCCTGGAAAAGCCACACACACTTTATGCCAGCCCATTAAAGCAGCCAGGAGGGAAGTTGTATCCTGCAAAGCCATAGAGGCAGAGCTGCCCAAAACCATGGGAATCTGGGTTCCTCTTGCATCAGCATGACCTGGATGTAAGACCTGGAGTCAAATGAGATCATTTTGGAACTTTAAGGTTTCAATTCCCTGAGGATTTCAGACTTGTCAGGGGCCTTTAGCACCTTTCTTATGGCCAGTTTCTCCCATTTGAAATGACAGTATTTACCCAGTTCCTGTACCCCTATTGTATCTAGGAAGTAGCTAACTTGCTTTTGATTTTACAGGCTCATAGGTGAAAGGCTTTTGCCTTGTCTCAGATAAGACTTTGGACTGTGGACTTTTGAATTATTGCTGAAATGACTTTGGGAAGTCCCAACAACAATTATTGGTGTTTTTTGTTTGTTTTTTTCTGAGACAGAGGCTTGCTCTGTTGCCAGGCTGTAGTGCAGTAGCATGATCTCAGCTCACTGCAACCTCTGCCTCCTGGGTTCAAGTGATTCTCCTGCCATAGTCTCCTGAGTAGCTGGGACTACAGGTGCATAACAACATGCCCACCTAATTTTTGTATTTTTAGTAGAGATGGTGTTTCACCATATTGTCCAGGATGGTCTCGATTTCTTGACCTTTTGATCTGCGTGCCTCAGCCTCCCAAAGTGCTAGAATTACAGGCATCAGTCATAGAATCCAGGCCAGCATAATTGGTTTTGAAATGTGAGGACATGAGCTTTGGGAGGGAAAGTGTCAAATAATATGGTTTGGGTGTATCCCTACCCAAATCTCATCTTGAATTCCCATGTGTTATGGGAGGGACCCAGTGGGAGATAATTTAATCATGTGGACAGGTTTTTTTCCATGCTGTTCTCTAACAGTGAATAAGTCTCACAGGATTTGATGGTACTATAAGGATAAGTTTCCCTGCACAGTCTCTCTCTTTGCCTGCTGCCATCAATATAAAACACGACTTGCTCCTCCTTGCCTTCCACCATGATTGTGAGGCTTCCCCAGCCACATGAACAAGTAAGTCCATTAAACTTCTTTCTTTTGTAAATTACTCAGTCTCGGGTATGCCTCTATTAGCAATGTAAGAATGAGTTAATATAGTAGACAAAAATGTTTGAGAAAATTATATTAAAGTTAAGGGAAGTAGATATTCATTTATTGTTGGAATGTAAATTGATACAATTTGAAGGAAGTTGTGAATGTCTCAATTTATAAAAAATATGATAATTGACAACATGAAAACTACCAAAGACATTTTGGGTCAAATATACTTTTACCTGACAATCTTCCTTTCAACAATTTATTCTTCATATTCGTTTTTATAATTTTAAAATACTTTCACTTATATATGCAAATGTAGGACACAGAATGTTTATTAAGAGGAACATTTAAAATCATTTCTTGTACATTAATACATGAAATAATAATGCAATTACAATAAGGGTCTTTGTATATGGATGTAACAATTGTTCCATGATATTGTTAAAATAGAAAAGTAAAGAAGCATAAATACATTGCATTATTTTGTTACTGTACATTTTAAAAGACAATATAATTAATTTACATGATATATGCACATAGAATGTTGTTCATTGAATATAAATACACAGGAATTTGCTCATTGTGGCTTCTATTGCTAAGTAGAATTGAATGGCTGAGGGACATTGATGGTAGAGTGGCAAAGTTAATAAAAGTTCCAAATACTTAAAATGAGTATAGAATTCTATATTATCATCTATTTTATTAAGACAATCAGTTTTCAATTTGGACTTATATTTTAACCGAGACTTTTGAAGGAAAAGAAAAAATGTACAGTCTATTGTAGCTGTTAAGAACGCTAGATTGTTAAAAGAGTGTATTGAACCACTTTGGCTTCAAATAAATAGACACTAACAATGCCTTTAAAAATTTCAGTTTTTATATTTTCTTGAAAATAATTGGTTGAGATTTTCAAAATAGAAATTGATTACTATTTATATCTCTTGTGTCTGTCTCTCCATAAATAAAGAAATGAGTTTACTGTTCAGATAATCCAGTAACAACTAACAATCAACTAACTAAACAACGTAAGTTCTGAATGTGTTTGTGAAGTTTAGGTTAACTAAATTCATTGAAAACCATAAAACTTTATATCTGCTTTTTTCATTTAAACAGAGCTGGTTCTCAAAGTTTTAATTTGTAGGATACACTGTATTTCTTAGCTTTAAGAGTGTTTTATAGATGCAATTGCCTCCTAAAAAGCATTGAATCTGATCATAATTAAATCATATAGCAAATCTTAATGTAAAAACTTAATGTTGCAACTGTTTTCATTTCTCAACGCCATTAAAATGGTAAACTTAAAATTATTGTCTCTTTTACACATCAATAACATGGCATAGTTAATGAAATCCACTAAAATCATTACTTTCTTTCATTAACATTGGTTAGTGGGATAAATGTGACTGGGTTTTGCTACTTGACAAGGTGGATAAGAATTAAATATTTCATGAACTGGATAAACATTTTGTTTTTATTGGTCTAAACACAATTTCAAAGTTAAACTCAAGATCATTCTCTTCCAATAGCACATGATACAAGATCAGCATCTCATGCTGGCAGAGCAGTTGATCGAGATGAAAGGCATCCTATATCTTTTACAAACTCCATAGTCAGATGGGTGAGAATTGGTTCCTTTTTCTTTCCTGACCAGGAATTTATCCACACCTGGGCAGTAGATGAATTAAAAAAAAAAATCCTAACAGCTTTGTTGGGATATTATTAACATACTATAACAGTCCACTTTATTTTATTTTATTTACTTTTTTTATTGGATTTTAGGTTTGGGGGTACATGTGAAGAACATGCAAGATTGTTACATAGGTACACACATGGCAGTGTGATTTGCTTCCTTCCTCCCCATCACCTAAATCTGGCATTTCTCCCTATGCTATCCCTCCCCAACTCGCAACCCCCCCACTGTCCCTCCCCTTTTTCCCCTCTACAGACCCCAGTGTGAGATGCTGTCCTCCCTGTGTCCATGTGTTCGCATTGTTCAACAGCCGCCTATGAGTGAGAATATGCGGTGTTTGATTTCCTGTTCCTGTGTCAGTTTGCTGAGAATGATGATTTCCAGGTTCATCCATGTCCCTACAAAGGATGCAAACTCATCGTTTTTGATGGCTGCATACTATTCCATGGTGTATATGTGCCACATTTTCCTTGTCCAGTCGATCATCAATGGGCATTTGGGTTGGTTCCAGGTCTATGTTATTGTAAACTGTGCTGCCATGAACATTCGTGTGCATGTGTCCTTATAGTAGAACTATTTATAATCCTTTGGATATATACCCAGTAATGGGATTGCTGGGTCAAATGAAATTTCTATTTCTAGGTCCTTGAGGAATCGCCACACTGTCTTCCACAATGGTTGAACTACTTTACACTCCCACCAACAGTGTAAAAGCGTTCCTGTTTCCCCAGATCCTCTCCAGCATCTGTTGTCTCCAGATTTTTTAATGATCACCATTCTAACTGGCGTGAGATGGTATCTCAATGTAGTTTTGATTTGCATCTCTCTAATAACCAGTGATGATCAGCGTTTTTTCATATATTTGTTGACTTCACGTATGTTTTCTTTTGTAAACTGTCTGTTCATATCCTTCGCCCACTTTTGAATAGGCTTGCTTGTTTTTTTCTTGTAAATCTGTTTCAGTTCTTTGTAGATTCTGCATATCATCCCTTTGTCAGATGGGTAGACTGCAAAAATTTTTTTCCCATTCTGTTGGTTGCCAATTCACTCTAATGACTGTTTCTTTTGCTGTGCAGAAGCTGTGGAGTTTGATTAGGTCCCATTTGTCTATTTTGGCTTTTGTTGCCTATGCTTTTGGTGTTTTGGTCATGAAGTCCTTGCCTTTGCCTATGTCCTGAATGGTTTTGCCTAGATTTTCTTCTAGGGTTTTTATGGCGTTACGTCTTATGTTTCAGTCCTTAATCCACCTGGTGTTAATTTTAGTGTAAGGTGTCAGGAAGGGGCCCAGTTTCTGCTTTCTGCACATGGCTAGCCAGTTTCCCCAACACCATTTATTAAACAGGGACTCCTTTCCCCATTGCTTTTTTTGGTCAGGTTTGTCAAATATGGGATGGTTGTAGATGTGTTGTGTTGCTTCGGAAGTCTCTGTTCTGTTCCATTGGTCTATATCTCTGTTTTGGTACCAGTACCATGCTGTTTTGATTACTGTAGCTTTGTAGTATAGTTTGAAGTCCGGTAGTGTGATGCCTCCAACTTTGTTCTTTTTGCTTAGAATTGACTTGGCTATGTGGGCCCTCCTTTGGTTCCATATGAAGTTTAAGGTGGCTTTTTCCAGTTCTGCGAAGAAGGTCATTGGTAGCTTGATAGGGATAACATTGAATCTGTAAATTACTTTGGGCAGTATGGCCATTTTCACGATATTGATTCTTCCTAGCCATGAACATGGAATGTTTCTCCATCTGTTTGTGTCCTCTCTTATTTCATTGAGCAGTGGTTTGTAGTCCTCCTGGAATAGGTCCTTTACGTCTCTTGTTAGTTTTATTCCTAGGTATTTTATTCTCTTTGTAGGAATTGTGAATGGCAGTTGGTTCTTGATTTGGCTGTCTTTAAGTCTGTTATTGGTGTATAGGAATGCTTGTGATTTTTGCACATTGATTTTGTAACCTGAGACTTTGCTGAAGTTGCTTATCAGTTTCAGGAGATTTTGGGCTGAGACGATGGGGTCTTCTAGATATACATTCAAGTCGTCTGCAAATAGAGACAATTTGACTTCCTCCTTTCCTGTTTGAATACCCTTTATTTCTTTTTCTTGCCTGATTGCTCTTGCTAAAACTTCCAGTACTATGTTGAATAAGAGGGGTGAGAGAGGACATCCTTGTCTAGTGCCGATTTCAAAGGGAATGCTTCTAGTTTTTGCTCATTCAGTATGGTATTTGCTGTTGGTTTGTCGTAAATAGCTTTTATCATTTTGAGATACGTTCCGTCAACACATAGTTTATTGAGGGTTTTTAGCATAAAGGGCTGTTGGATTTTGTCAAAGGCCTTCTCTGCATCAATTGATATTATCATGTGGTTTTTGTCTTCGGTTCTTTTTATGTGGTGGATTATGTTTATAGACTTGCGTATGTTGAACAAGCCTTGCATCCCCAGGATGAAGCCTACTTGATCATGGTGGATAAGCTTTTTGATATGTTATTGCAATCGGTTTGCCAGTGTTTTATTGAAGATTTTTGCATCTATGTTCATCATATATGTTGGCCTGAAGTTTTCTTTTCTTGCTGAGACTCTTCCGGGTTTTGGTATCAGAATGATATTGATCTCATAAAATGACTTGAGAAGGATTCTCTCTTTTTGAGTTGTTTGTAATAGTTTCAGAAGGAATGATACCAGCTATTCTTTGTATGTTTGGTAGAATTCGGCTGTGAACCCATCTGGACGTGGGCTTTTTTTGGGTGGTATGCTCTTAACTGCTGTCTGAACTTCACAACTTTTGAATTTCTATTTAGAGTTTCTACTTCTTCCTTGGTTTAGGTTTGGGAGGATGTAAGTGTCCAGTAATTTATCAATTTCTTCCAGGTTTACTACTTTATGTGCATAGAGTTGTTTGTAATAGTCTCTGATGATGATTTGTACTTCTGTATAATATCTGGTGATACCCCTCATTCGTTTTTTATTCATCTATTTCATTATTCTCTCTTTTCTTTTTGTTAATGTGGTTAGTAGTCTGCCCATTTTGTTGATGTTTTTGAAAAACCAACTCCTGGATTTATTGATTTTTTGAAGGTTTTTTTTTTTTTTTTAATCTCCATCTGCTTCATTTCTGCTCTGATCTTAGTTATTTCTTGTCTTTTACTAGGTTTTGAGTTTTTTTGATCTTGCTCCTCTAGCTATTTCAATTTTTGTGACACAGTGTCGATTTTAGATCTCTCCATGCTTTTCATGTGGTCATTTATTGCTATATATTTTCCTCTAGAGACTGCTTTAAATGTGTCACAGAGATTCTGGTATGTTGTGTCTTAATTCTCGTTGGTTTTTTAGAACATCTTTCTTTCTGCCTTCATTTCATTGTTTATCCAGTCAACATTCAAGAGCTAGCTGTTCAGTTTCCATGAAGCTCTTTGGTTCAGAGTTACTTTCTGAATTCTGAGTTCTAATTTGATTTCACTGTGATCTCAGAGACTGTTTGTTATGATTTCTGTTATTTTGCATTTGCTGAGGAGTGATTTACTTCCAATTATGTCGCCAATTTTAGAGTACGTGCAATGTGATGCTGAGAAGAATATATATTCTGTTAATTTTTGGTGGAGAGTCCTGTAAATGTCCATTAGTTTTGCTTGGTCCAGGTCTGAATTCAAGTCCTGGTTATCTTTGTTAATTTTTTGTCTCGTTGATCTGTGTAACATTGACAATGGGGTGTTAAAGTTTGCCACTATTATTGTGTGGGAGTCTGAGTCTCTGTAAGTCATTAAGAACTTGCCTAATGTATCTTGGTGCTCCTGTATTGGGTGCGTATATATTTAGGATCGTTAGCTCTTCTTGTTGTATTGATCCTTTTACCATTAAGTAATGTCCTTCTTTGTCTCTTTTGATCTTTGTTGGTTTAAAGTCTATTTTATCAGAGACGTGTATTGCAACTCCTGCTTTTATTTTCTCTCCATTTGCTTTGTAAATCTTCCTCCATCCCTTTATTTTGAGCCTTTGTGTATCCTTGCATGTGAGATGGGTTTTCCGGATACAGCACACTGATGCGTTTTGGCTTTTTATCCAATTTGTCAGTCTGTGTCTTTTGATTGGGGAATTTAGCCCACTTACATTTAGTGTTAATATTGTCATGTTTGAATTTGATCCTGCCATCTTGATGCTAGCTGGCTGTTTTGCCCATTAGTTGATGCAGTGTCTTCATTGTATTGATGCTCTTTACCATTTGGTATGTTTTTGGAATGGTTGGTACTGGTTGTTCCTTTCCATGTTTAGTGCCTCTTCGAGGAGCTCTTGTGAAGCAGGCCTGGTGGTGATAAAATCTCTGAGTACTTGCTTGTTCGCAAAGGATTTTATTTTTCCTTCACTTATGAAGTTTAGTTTGGCTGGATATGAAATTCTGGGTTGGAAGTTCTTTTCTTTAAGGATGTTGAATATTGGCCCCCACTCTCTTCTGGCTTGTAGAGTTTCTGCTGAGAGATTTTCTATGAGTCTGATGGGCTTCTCTTTGTGGGTAACCTGACGTTTTCCTCTGGCTGCCCTTAGCATTTTGTTCTACATTTCAACCCTGGTGAATCTGATGATTATGTGCCTTGGGGTTGCTCTTCTTGAGGAATATCTTTGTGGTGTTCTCTGTATTTCCTGCACTTGGATATTGGCCTACTTGCTAGGTGGGAAAATTTTCCTGGATAATATCCTGAAGAGTATTTTCCAGCTTGGATTCATTTTCTCCATCACATTCAAATACACCTATGAAACGTAGATGAGGTCTTTTCACATAGTCCCATATTGCTTGGCAACTTTGTTCATTCCTTTTTACCCTTTTTTCTCTACTGTTGCCTTCTCATTTTATTTTATTGAGTTGATCTTCGATCTCTGATATCCTTTCTTCTGCTTGGTCAATTCAGGTGTTGAAACTTGTGTATGCTTTGTGAAGTTCTTGTGTTGTGTTTTTCAGGTCCATCAATTAACTTATATTCCTCTCTAAGTTGTTTATTCTCGTTAGCATTTCGTCAAGTCTTTTCTCAAGGTTCATAGTTTCTGTGCATTGGGTTAGAACATGTTCTTTTAGCTCACAGAAGCTTCTTATTACCCACCTTCTGAAGCCTGATTCTGTCAATTAATGGCACTAATTCTCCATCATGCCTTGTTACCTTGCTGGTAAGGAGTTGTGATCCCTTGTAGGAGGAGAGACGTTCTGGTTTTGGCTGTTTTCATCATTTTTGCACTGGTTTCTTTCCATCTTTGTGGATTTATCCATCCGTCATCTTTGTAGTTGTTGACTTTCAGATTGGGTCTCTGATTGAACATCCAGTTTGTTCATGATGAAGTTATTTCTTTCTGTTTCTTAGTTTTCCTACTAATAGTATGGCCCCTCTGCTGTAGGACTGCTGATTTCCACTCCAGGCCCTGCTTGTTTGGGGGTCACCTGCAGCAGCTGCAGAACAGCAAGGGTTGCTGCCAGTGTCTTCTTCTGCTATCTTTGTCCCAGAATGATACCCCCCAGATACCAGTCTGAGCTCTCCTTTATGAGGTGACTCTGCGTATATGGGGGTCAGGGAGCTGCTTGAGGAGACAGTCAGTCCTTTATAGGAGTTCAAGTGCTGAGTTGTGAGCTTTATTGTTCATTCAGAGCTGCTGAACAGATACATTTAAGTCTGCTGCAGCAGAAATCATGAACCCCTTTTTTACCCCCTGATTGTCTGTCCTGGGGAGTTATATCTTTATTTATGAGTTGTGTTGTCCTGCTGCCTTTTTTTCAGGGCTGCCCTGCCCAGCATGGAGGCAGCCTAGTCACTCTCTGCCTGCAGATGCTTTGCTGAGGTGCTGTGGGCTCTGCCCATCTGCCATGTGAACTTCCCTGTAGTCCTGTTTATACGGGTGTAGTTAGAACTGCCTCCATAGTGGCAGCTCATCTCTATAATGGTGGACTCTTTCTGTAATGGCAGGCTGCCTTAGCAATGGTAGGCTGCCTCAGCAATAGCAAACTACCTCTGTACTGGTGGACTGCCTTGGTAAGGGCGGATGCCCCTCCCACACAGAGCTGGACTGTCCCAGATTCAGCTGTGCTTGCTGTGAAACTCTCAATCCAGAGCATTCCCAATTGCTGTTTTTTTTTTTTTGTGAGGATGGGACTAGTCGAGCCTGATCACCTGGCTCCCTCCCTCACAGACTTTTTTCGAGCCTGATCACCTGGCTCCCGCCCTCACAGGCTTTTTTTTTTTTCTCAGATGAAGCATTGACTCTCTCCCAGGTGTTCCAGTCACCTGTTGAAAAGGGGCCGGGATCTGTGTGATACCTCATGCAGCGACACATTGTGCTGACTGAAACAGTGGCACTGAGATTTGTGGCCCTTTTTTGCCTGGGAATCTCCTTGCCTGGCTCCCTGTTTCAGTTCCCTTTTTAATCAGATGATTGGGCAACTCTGCCTTCCCAGAGTTCCAATTGCCAGCTAAAATGGTGCCACAACGCGTGTATTTTGTACAGAGAACCACCACTGGGGCGCCAGCAAAACAGCCATGCTGGCGAAAATAGCTGAGCTGGCCAAACAGCCGAGCTGGCCAAATCAGCTGCGCTGGTGACCCTTGGGGCTCCTCCACCTGGGAATCTCCTGGTCTGTGGGCAATAAAAATGAGTCTGGAAATGCGGCTTCCACTCGCCTTCCACACTTTCACTGGGAGCTGCAATCCTGAGCTACTCCTAATCGGCCATCTTATATCCCTTGCCTTGCCTGTTTTTTTTTTTTTTTAGTTTATCTGTCGACTGTCTCCCAGGAGTTTCAGTTGCCTGTTGAAAAGTCACCGGGATCTGTGTGATTTCGCGTGCGGTGACCCACTGTGCCAGCTGAAACAGTGGTACTGAGATTCGTGGTGCTTTTTTGCAGGGGAATCTCCTGGCCTGGCTCCCTGTTTTAGTCCCCTTTTTAATCAGATTAATGGGCTTCTCTGCCTTCCCGGAGCTCCAACCGGGAGCTAAAATGGAGCCTGGATCCGTGTATTTTGTATGGAGAACTGCCGTGCTGTGGCACAGGCAAGACAGCCGTGCCAGTGAAAACAGCCATGCTGGCCAAACCAGCAGCTCTGGAGACCCATGGGGCTCCTCCACCTGGGAATCTCCTGGTCTGTGCACAATAAAAATCTGTCTGGAAATGCGACATCCACTCACCTTCTGCACTTTTACTGGGAGCTGCAATCCTGAGCTGCTCCTAATCGGCCATCTTGAATCCCTCCTCTCTTTTGTCAATTTTTAAAAAATATTTGTCATAGACATTTTATTGTATTTAAGATTGAGGCAAAAACATTTAACATACAATCTGCCCTATTAACATTTTTTTTTTTTTCCAAGACAGGGTTTTATTCTGCTACCCAGGTTGGAGTATAGTGGTCCTATCAAGGCTCACTACAGCTTTGAACTCCCAAGGTTCAGGTGATCCTCCTGTCTCAGCCTTCTAAGAAGCTGGGACTGCAGGTGGATGTCACTATGCGTAGGTAGTATTTATAGAGATGGGTTTTTCCAGGTTGCCCAGGCGGGTCTTAAACTCCTGGGCTCCAGCAATCCTCTTTCTTTAGCCTCTCAAAGTGCTTGGATTGCAAGTGTGAGTCACCATGTCTGGCTGTTATCAGCAAAATTTTGAACTTACAAAAAAAAATTTCATTTATTAGGAGCCATGTTGTATTGCAGACCTGTAGTTTTTAGTGTACAGACTTGCACACCTTTTGTGAATTTTATTCTTTAATATTTTATTTTTTGAGACTATTTTAAATGGTTTTCCAAATTTTTCTTTTGTATTATGCATTGCTAGTGTATAGAAATGCAATCAATTTTTGTGTAATCATGTATCCTATAACGTCACTGAAATTGTTTTTCAGTTCTTAGTGATTAGCTGATTGTTTAGGTTTTGCTGTGTACAAGAATATGTTATCTATGATAAATGGATCTGAGGTATCCAAAGGCAGACAACAACAGAGGCTAGAAGGCACAGTGGAGGTGGGCATGGCTGATTTTTGCCAAGGAAGACAAGCCAAGCTTTCTTTTCATGGTTAAGGGCCATGTTAATTCTCATGGCATAAATGAGGTCTAGGGAGCTCCAAGACTACTGAAGGTAGGGGAAATAGAAGCGTAGTTGAGAGCAGATAATTCCTATTCTCTAGGCCCTCCCTGCTTCATTTGCACCCATGGCAGCACCTGTCAAAGTCATTGGGACTCAGGAATCCTGGAAAAAAAAAAGGGAAAGAGGACACTCTTTCTTCTTTTTCTCTCTTACCCCAGTTCTCTGCTAGGAAGAGAAGAAAACCAGCGATACCTGCTCCCCTCTTGCTTGAAGGTAGCCATTCATCTTTAGCCTGTACCACTTTCAAATGCACCTTAATCCCTGGGATTCCTTTGAAAGGTACTTTTTTCCCTTCTCTCATTGGTTCTCTCTTAATTGATAGGTAATTGTGTCTCCATACTATGGGACACACCCCTCAGATGCATCTACTAAACTGAAAAGAGTTAATTCCCCAAACCTTAAACTAGTTGGTCTAAGATTGGGCTCAGGGAAGAAAACCCAGAAGCCTCATATGCCAGCAAAACCATAAAGTTATTTTAAGCAGTTGGGTTTTAGCCTCCCTCTCCCTTTGCAAACTGGTAGAACCCCTTTTTTACGTTGGTTTTTTATTTTTGAGCTAATCTTATCCCTCCCCTTGTTTTATTTTGATAAATATACTCTTTTCTTTTTTTAATATATATATATTTATTGAATTTTAGGTTTGGGGGTACATCTGAAGAACATGCAAGATTGTTGCATAGGTACACACATAGCAGTGTGATTTGCTGCCTTCCTTCCCATCACCTATATCAGGCATTTCTCCCCATATTATCCCTCCCCAACTCCCCACCCCCGCTGTCCCTCCACTTTTTCCCTCTGACAGACCCCAGTGTGAGATGCTGTCCTCCCTGTGTCCATGTGTCCTCATTGTTCAAAACCCGCCTATGAGTGAGAATATGCGATGTTTGATTTTCTGTTCTTGCGTCACTTTGCTGAGAATAATGGTTTCCAGGTTCATCCATGTCCCTACAAAGGACACGAACTCATCGTTTTTGATGGCTGCATAATATTCCATGGTGTATATGTGCCACATTTTCCCTGTCCAGTCGATCATCAATAGGCATTTGGGTTGGTTCTAAGTCTTTGTTATTGTAAACTGTGCTGCAATGAACATTCGTGTGCATGTGTCCTTATAGTAGAATGATTTCTAGTCCTTTGGATATATATCCAGTAATGAGATTGCTGGGTCAAATGGAATTTCTATTTCTAGGTCCTTGAGGAATTGCCAAACTGTCTTCCAAAATGGTTGAACTAATTTACACTCCAATCAACAGTGTAAGAGTGTTCCTGTTTCTCCACATCCTCTCCAGCATCTGTTGTCTCCAGATTTTTTAATGATCGCCATTCTAACTGGCATGAGGTGGTATCTCAATGTAGTTTTGATTTGCATTTCTCTATTGATCAGTGATGATGAGCATTTTTTCATATGTTTGTTGGCTTCATGTATGTCTTCTTTTCCAAAGTGTCTGTTCATGTCCTTCGCCCACTTTTGAATGGGATTGTTTGATTTTTTCTTGTAAATCTGTTTCAGTTCTTTGTAGATTCTGGATATTAGCCCTTTGTCAGATGGGTAGACTGCAAAAATTTTTTCCCATTCTGTTGGTTGCCGATTCACTCTAATGACTGTTTCTTTTGCTGTGCAGAAGCTGTGGAGTTTGATTAGGTCCCATTTGTCTATTTTGGTTTTTGTTGCCAATGCTTTTGGTGTTTTGGTCATGAAGTCTTTGCCTACGCCTATGTCCTGAGTGGTTTTGCCTAGATTTTCTTCTAGGGTTTTTATGGTGTTAGGTCTTATGTTTAAGTCTTTAATCCATCTGGAGATAATTTTAGTGTAAGGTGTCAGGAAGGGGTCCAGTTTCTGCTTTCTGCACATGGCTGGCCAGTTTTCCCAACACCATTTATTAAACAGGGACTCCTTTCCCCATTGCTGTTTTTTGTCAGGTTTGTCAAAGATCGGATGGTTGTAGATGTGTTCTGTTACTTCGGAGGCCTCTGTTCTGTTCCATTGGTCTTTGTCTCTGTTTTGATACCATTACCATGCTGTTTTGATTACTGTAGCTTTATAGTGTAGGTTGAAGTCCGGTAGTGTGATGCCTCTAGCTTTGTTCTTTTTGCTTAGAATTGACTTGGCTATGCGGGCTCTCTTTTGGTTCCATATGAAGTTTAAGGTGGTTTTTCCAGTTCTGCAAAGATGGTCATTGGTGGCTTGATAGGGATAGTGTTAAATCTGTAAATTACTTTGGGCAGTATGGCCATTTTCACGATATTGATTCTTCCTAGCCATTAACATGGAATGTTTCTCCATATGTTTGTGTCCTCTCTTACTTCACTGAGCAGTGGTTTGTAGTTCTCCTTGAAGAGGTCCTTTAGATTCTTTGTTAGTTGTATTCCTAGGTATTTTATTCTCTTTGTAGCAATTGTGAATGGCAGTTGGTTCTTGATTTGGCTCTGCTTAAGTCTGTTTTTGGTGCATAGAAATGCTTGCGATTTTTGCACATTGATTTTATATCCTGAGACTTTGCTGAGGTTGCTTATGAGTTTCAGGAGATTTGGGGCCTAGAAGATGGGATCTTCTGGATATACAATCATGTCATCTGCAAATAGAGACAATTTGACTTCCTTCTTTCCTATGTCAATACCCTTTATTTCTTTTTCTTGCCTGATTGCTCTGGCTAGAACTTCCAGTACTATATTGAATAGGAGTGGTGAGAGAGGACATCCTTGTCTAGTGCCAGATTTCAAAGGGAATGCTTCTAGTTTTTGCCCATTCAGTATGATATTGGCTGTTGGTTTGTCATAAATAGCTCTTATTATGAGATACGTTCCATCAATACCTAGTTTATTGAGGGTTTTTAGCATAAAGCGCTGTTGAATTTTGTCAAAGGCCTTCTCTGCATCAATTGAGATTATCATGTGGTTTTTGTCTTTGGTTCTGTTTATGTTGTGGATTATGTTTATAGATTTGTGTATGTTGAACCAGCCTTGCATCCTCGGAATGAAGCCTACTTGATCATGGTGGATAAGCTTTTTGATGTGCTGTTGCATTCGGTTTCCCAGTATTTTATTGAAGATTTTTGCATCTATGTTCATCATGGATATTGGCCTCAAGTTTTCTTTTCTTGCTGAGTCTTTGCCGGATTTTGGTATCAGTATGATGTTAGTTTTCTAAAATGTTTTGGGAAGGATTCCCTTTTTATGGGTTGTTTGGAATAGTTTCTGAAGGAATGGTACCAGCTATTCTTTGCATGTCTGGTAGAATTCGGCTGTGAACCCATCTGGACTTGGGCTTTGTTTGGGTGGTAAGTTCTTAATTGCTGCCTCAACTTCAGACCTTGTTATTGGTCTATTCAGGGTTTCGACTTCTTCCTGGTTTAGGTTTGGGAGGATGCAAGTGTCCAGGAATTTATCCATTTCTTCCAGGTTTACTAGTTGCTGTGTATAAAGTTGATTGTAATAATTTCTGATGACGGTTTGAATTTCTGTGGAATCTTTGGTGATATCCCCTTTATCGTTTATTATTGCATCTATTTGATTATTTTCTCTTTTCTTTTTTATTAATCTGGCTAGTGGTCTGTCTATTTCGTTGACCTTTTCGAAAAACCAGCTCGTGGATTTATTGATTTTTTTGAAGGGTTTTTCATGTCTCTATCTCCTTCAGTTCTGCTCTGATCTTAGTTATTTCTTGTCTTCTGCTAGGTTTTGAGCTTCTTTTTTTTTATCTTACTCCTCTAGCTCTTTCAATTTTGACCATAGGGTGTCAATTTCAGATCTCTTGTTGCTTCTCATGTTGGCATTTGTTTCTATATACTTTCCTCTAGAGACTGCTTTAAATGTGTCCCAGAGATTCTGGTATGTTGTGTCTTCATTCTCGTTGGTTTCAAAGAACATCCTTATTTCTGCCTTTATTTCGTTGTTTATCCAGTCAACATTCAAGAGCCAGTTGTTCAGTTTCCATGAAACTGTGCGGTTCTGAGTTAGTTTCTGAATTCTGAGTTCTAACTTGATTGCACTGTGGTCTGAGAGACTGTTTGTTATGATTTCCGTTGTTTTGCATTTGCTGAGGAGTGATTTACTTCCAATTATGTGATCAATTTTAGGGTAGATGCAATGTGGTGCTGAGAAGAATATATATTCTGTGGATTTGGGGTGGAGAGTTCTGTAAATGTCTATTAGGTTTCCTTCATCGAGGAGTGAGTTCAAATCCTGGATATCCTTGTTAATTTTCCGTCTCGTCGATCTGTCTAATATTAACAATTGGGACTGTTTTGATCTTTGTTGGTTTAAAGTCTATTTTATCAGAGATGGGAATTGCAACTCCTGCTTTTTTTTGCTCTACGTATGCTGGGTAAATCTTCCTCCATCCCTTTATTTTGAGCCTTTGTGTATCTTTGCATGTGAAATGAGTTTCCTGGATACAGCACACAGACGGGTTTTGGCTTTTTATCCAGTTTGCCAGTCTATATCTTTTGATTGAGGCATTTAGCCCATTTACATTTAGGGTTAATATTGTTATGTGTGAATTTGATCCTGCTGTTTTTTTGTTTTTTTGTTTTTTAATAATATATATAATTTTTATTGCATTTTCGGTTTGGGGGTACATGTGAAGAACATGCAAGATTGTTACATAGGTACACACATGGCATTGTGATTTGCTGCCTTCCTCCCCATCACCTATATCTGGTGTTTCTCCCCATGCTATCCCTCCCCAACTCCCCACCCCCCGCTGTCCCTCCCCTTTTTTCTCCCCAAATGACCCCCGTGTGAGATGCTCCCCTCCCTATGTCCATGTGTTCTCATTGTTCAACACCCGCCTGTGAGTGAGAATATGCGGTGTTTGAT
>PVKV010021507.1:0-37361 GCA_004027835.1 Alouatta palliata
GTTTGCTGCCTCCATCCCCATCACCTATATCTGGCCTTACTCCCCATGTTATCCCTCCCAAACTCCCCACCCCCCACTGTCCCTCCCCTAGTCCCCCCAAAAGACCTCATTGTGTGATGCTCCCCTCCCTGTGTCCATGTGTTCTCATTGTTCAACACCCGCCTGTGAGTGAGAACATGTGGTGTTTGGTTTTCTGCTCTTGTGTCAGTTTGCTGAGAATGATGGTTTCCAGGTTCATCCATGTTCCTACAAAGGACACGAACCCATCGTTTTTTATGGCTGCATAGTATTCCATGGTGTATATGTGCCACATTTTCCCTGTCCAGTCTATCATTGTGGGAAATGCCCTCTTCCTGATCCCTTTCTCAGACTACTCTGGAGTGCAGCTTGTCTTGCCGCCTTTCTAGAGAACCGTGAGTACGAAGCAAGCATGCTGGCTGAGAGGCCTGCTGTGGGCAAGATCAGCTTGCATCTTGCTTGCCTTTTGCTTCCCTTCTTCCTCTCCCTTCCCACCTGAAACTATCTGCTATTCTGAGTCATCCTACTCTTGCCTTGAGGCCAATCTCAGCACTTAATACACCCAGTCTACCACAAATGTAATGTGTACTGGATGCTTAGGCAAAGAGAATGTTATGCTATATGCAATATAGGAAGCTTTCCATTAAAATATTCTTTGGGTTTCTTTCTTTCCTCACAAATTGATAGCTCACTCATCTCCCCTTCATCTTCTCTTCAATTTTTTTTTTTTTGAGAGAGTCTCACTCTATTGCCCAGACTGGAGTGCAGTGGCACAATCTCAGCTCTCCAAAACTTCTACCTCCCAGATTCAAGCGATTCTCCGGCCTTAGCTTCCTGAGTAGCTGGGATTACAGGTGCCTGCCACCACGCCCAGATAATTTTTGTATTTTTAGTAGAGACAGGGTTTTGCTATGTTGGACAGGCTGGTTGCTAACTCCTGATCTCAGGTGATCCACCCGCCTCGACCTCCCAAAGTGCTGGGATTACAGTCGTGAGCCACTGCACCCGGCTCTCTTCAATCTTCTCCTTGCAAAATTCTCTTTCAAATATCTCTTCATTTTGTGTTGGGTAGAGCAATGTAGTCTCATCTCTGCCCTTCAATTCTCATAGTCAATCACCCTGCTTAATTCAACAAAGGCCCTCTAGGGAGATGAGTACCCAAACTATTCACTTTTTAGACAAGAAGGGAAGTATTGCCAGTACATCATTTTAATATATTTTCCCCTCTGTCATATAGGCATAAAACAATGAATTCCAAGTAGGCAAGAAGTAGAGGGAAGAAAAAGCTTTGTCAGGGTGAAGCAAGCATGGGGTCCAGGTAGGCACAAGTTGATAGTGATATTTGGTGAAGGGAAACCAGATCACAGCACATGGACCTTCTTCCGTGATCTGCCCGTGGAGTCGGGCAGACAGACGCCCTACATAAAACAGGTTCAGAATGAGGCCAAATCACCTGGCAAGAGGAGGCCAGGAGCTAGACAGACACTGAGCGCAGGCAACAGGAAAGCAGCTTAATAGGCAATGAACCAAGTTCTAAGGCAGAGCACCCCAGAAATGTACTGCCAGGATCAGAACTGATCCTAATGTCAGTGACCCATTCCCATCTCCTAAGTGGACAAATACATCACCTGCCTAGAGTCAAGAGCTGAGAAATGAGGAACCAAGCAGTTCCTTTTTTGCTTGCTTGTTTGGTTTTTGAGATGGAGTTTCATTCTGACTCCCAGGCTGGAGTACGGTGGTGCGATCTCGGCTCACTGCAACCTCTGCCTCCCATGTTTGAGTGATTCTCCTGCCTCAGCCTCCCAAGTAGCTGGGACTACAGGTGCCTGCCACCACGCCTGGCTAATTTTTGTATTTTTAGTAGAGACAGCCTCCCATAGTGCTGGGATTACAGGCCTGAGCCACCATACTCAGCCATTTTTTTTTTAAACAGGGTCTGGCTCTGTTGCTCAGGCTGGAGTGCAGTGGCACAATCTCAGCTCACTGCAACCTCCACCTCCCAGGCTCAAGCAATCCTCTCACTTCAGCCTCACGAGTAGCTGGGACCACCCAGCTAATTTTCATATTTTTTGTAGAGACAGGGCTTTGCCATGTTGTCCAGGCTGGTCTCGAACTTGTGAGCTCAGGCAGTCCACCCACCTCAGCCTCCCAAAGTGCTGGGATTACAGGCATGAGCACCGTGCCCAGCCACTTCCCTACTCTTAATATTTTTCTTTCACTTAAGAATACACTCTCCACATGTGTTAGTTTCCTACTGCTGCTGCAACAAATTACTACCAACTTAGTGGCTAGAAACATCACACAATTTATTTTTAATTTTCTTTTTTGTTTTTTGAGACAGGGTCTCCCTCTGTTGCCCAGGTTGGAGTACACTGGTGCCATTATAGCTCACTGCAGCCTTAACCTACTAGGCTCAAGAGATCCTCCTGCCTCAGCTTCCTGAGTAGCTGGGACTACAGGTGCACACCACCCCTTGCTAATTTTTTATTAGTAGAAACGAGGTCTTGCTATGTTCCCCTGGCTGTCCCAACACTTTGGGAGGCTGAGGCAGGTGGATCACTTGAGGTCAGGAGTTTGACCTCAAGTTATCCACTCGCCTCAGCCTCCCAAAGTGCTAGGATTGCAGGCATCAGCTACTGCACCAAGCCATCATCAATTGAATATCTTGCAGTACCAGAAGTCTAACATGGGTTTCACTGGGCTAAAAGCAAGGTGTCAGCAAGGCTGCATTTGTTTCTGGAGGCTCTGGGGGAGAATCCTTTTCCTTGCCTTTTCCAACTTCTAGAGGCTGCTGCATTCCCAGGCTCCTAGCCCCGTTCCTCCATCCTCAAAGCTAGCAACAGCAGGCTAAGCCTGACATCACATCACTCTGAACCCCTCTTCTGCTTTCCTCTTCCAAGATTCAGGACCTTTATGATTACATTGGGTCCACCTGGATAATCCAAGACACTCTCCCAATCCTATAGTCAGCAAATTAGAAAACAATTCCATTTGCTCTCTTTTTTTTTTGTTGTTTTTGAGACAGAGTTTCGCTCTTGTTACCCAGGCTAGAGTGCAATGGCGCGATCTCGGCTCACCGCAACCTCCGCCTCCTGGATTCAAGCAATTCTCCTGCCTCAGCCTCCCGAGTAGCTGGGACTACAGGCACGTGCCACCATGCCCAGCTAATTTTTTGTATTTTTAGTAGAGACGGGGTTTCACCATGTTGACCAGGATGGTCTCTATCTCTTGACCTTCGTGATCCACCCGCCTCGGCCTCCCAAAGTGCTGGGATTACAGGCGTGAAACACCGCGCCCGGCTTCTATTTGCTCTCTTAATCCCCCTTTGCCATATAACATACTATACTCATAGGCTCTAGGGATTAGGATGTGCACCTCTTTGGAGGGGGCATTCTTGTGCCTGCCACAGAGCGAGAAGTGCTGTGGAGAAAACAAAGCAGGGACAAGGGAAAGGGGGTGACCACTCTTCCGTAGTCACCTGTCCCTCTGACCACAGCTGGAAAGGCTGCTTTTGCTTTTAAGGATTTATTTTGTTAGACTGGGCTCACCTGGATAATCCAAGCTACTCTCCTCGTCTCAAGGTGCATAACATTCATCACACCTGCAAAGACCCTTATGCCATAAGGTAACATAGTCGCAGGTTTCAGGGATTAGCATGTGGACATCTTGAAGGGCACCACTATTCTGCCTGCCATGCCTTATATGTGATGGAATTTTCTAGGCATCTAGGCTTGTTGCTGACTCTGAAATTTCCAACTGGTGCTCTGTCAAAAGGCTGTGGTCAAAAATTCAGCTGATGGATATGATTATTTCAATTCAGTCAGAAAACACAAGATTTCTCACTGTTAGCTTCCTAGACAGGAAAAAATGTGTGCATCTTTTCTCCTGACTTGGATATGAAGCAGCAATATGCTGCCATCACCACCATCAAAACACAAGAGTTGCACCAGCCCAAGTCATTCCCTGTGCAGCCTCTTTGTAATCAAAACCCTCTCCTAACCCCAAGCCCTTGGCCCCTACTGATCTGGTTTCCACGCCTTTTGCCTTTCTGAGAAAGCCATGTCAGTGGAATTATACAGCATGCAGACTTTTAGATCTGGCCTCTTTTGTGCAGAAAAATGCCTTTAAGATTCATCCACATTGTTGCATATATCAATAGTTCTTCATTTTTCTTTGCCAAGTAGTACTCCACTGTATGGATGTACCATAGTTTATTTATCCATTCAATTATTGAAGGACATCTGAGTTTCCAGAGTTTTTTCGTTTTGGTTTGGGTTTGGGTTTGGGTTTTTTTTCGAGACAGGGTCTTACACTCTTACCCAGGATGGAGTGCAGTGTGCACAATCATGGCTCACTACAGCTTCAAATTCCTAGGCTCAGGTTATTCTCCTGCCTCAGCCCCACAAGTAACTGGGACTACAGATGCATGCCATCACACCCAGCTAGTTTTTGTATTTTTTGTAGAGACAGGGGTTCATCATGTTTCCCAGGCTGGTCTCAAACTCCTACACTCTAATAATTTGCCCGTCTCAGCCTCCCAAAGTGCTGGGATGCAGGCATGAGCCACTGCACCCAGCTCTGGTTTCCAGTTTTTGGTGATTAGGAACAAAGCTGCAATAAACATTCATGTACAGGTTGTGTAAACTTAAGTTTTCATTTGCCTTGGGTAAATACCTAAGATTACCAGATCATATGGCAAACGGATGCTTATTTTTATAAAAAGCTGTCAAAGTGTTTCCCTAAATGGCAGTATCATTTTGCATGCCAACCATCAATGTTATGAAAATTCCAGTTGTTCGACATCCTTGCTAGCATTTGGTGTTGTCAGTTTTTTGTTTTCGTTTGGTTTGGGTTTTTAGCCATTCTGACAGATATATGGTATTATCTCATTGTGGTTTTAATTTCGCCCAGCTAATTTTTATATTTTTAGTAGAAATAGGGTTTCAACATGTTGGCCAGGCTGGTCTTGAACTCTGACTTAAAGTGATCTACCTGCTTCGGCCTCCCAAAGTGATGGGATTCCAGGCACATGCTACCGCACCTGGTCCTGGGTTGTTTTCTTAATGTTGAGTTTTGAAAGTTCTTATATATTATATATGTAAGTTCTTTATCAGATAGGTGATTTGCAAATATTTTCTCCTAGTTTGTGATTTGTCTTTCCATTCTTTTTTAAAAACTTTTGAAAGACTAGTCCAGTGCAGCAGTGAGCAAAAGGGAAACAGTAGAACAAAGAGTTTAATAACTGTGGGCTTTTGTTTATTTGTTTGTTTGTTTTGGAGACAGGGTCTCACTCTGTTGCCCAGGCTGGAGTGCAGTGGTCCCATCTTGGCTCACTGCAGCCTCAACCTCCTGGTTTCAAGTGATCCTCCCACCTCAACACCCCAAGTAGCTAGGACTACAGGCATGCACCATCATGCACAGCTAATTTTTTTCTATTTTTTGTAGAGATGGGGTTTCACTATGTTGCCCAGGTTGGTCTCAAACTCCTGCGCTCAGGCAATCTGTCCACTTCAGACTCCCAAAGTGCTGGGATTACAGGTGTGAGCATCTGGCTGGAGTTCAATAACTGTAAACAATCTAGTGATAACTTACTACCTTTGGACCAGCCTAAACATTTTTAAATTTATTTTATTTTAGAGTCATGGTCTCTCTGTGTTGCCCAGGCTGGACTCAAACTCCTGGATTTGATCAATTCTCTTGCCTCAGCCTCTCGTGTTTCTGGGACTACAGGTGTGCACCACCATGCCCCGCTTAACAGTGTCTTTCACAATCAGGTGCAGTGGCTCATGCCTGTAATCCCAGTACTTTGGGAAGCATAGGTGGGCTGATCACTTGAGCTGAGAAGTTCCAGACCAGCCTGGGCAACATGGCAAAACTCTGTCCTACAAAAAATGCAAAAACTAACCAGGTATGATGGTATGTGCCTGTAGTCCCAGCTACTCAGAAGGCTGAGGTGGCGGGATCGCGTGTGCCCAGGAGGTCAACACTACAGTAAGCTGTGATCACACCACTGTACTCCAGCCTGGGTAACAAAGCTGTCTCAAAAACAGTATCTTTCACCAAGCAAAAATTTTTAATTTTTACAAAATCTAATTTATAAGTTTTTTTTATTTTATGGATAATGTTTTTGACATTCTATCCAAGAACTTTTCCCCTCATCCAAGGCCATAAATAGGTCTATGATTCATTTTGAGGTGATTTTTGCAAAATGTGCAAGGTATCTGTTGAGATTCTTTTAAAAAAAATTTTGCATATGGTTGCCATTTGCTCCAACACCATTTATTGAAAAGACTATCTTTCCTACATTGAATTGGTTTTGTGGTTTTTAAAAAAAAATCAGTTGACAATACATGGGTGGGTCTGTTTCTGGACTTTGTATTCTGTTCCATTGATATATGTGTCTATCCTTTCAATAAATACTACTCTCTTGATTACTGTCACTTTGATGAGTAGATAACTCTATCTTATTCATCCAAAAATCTCCCTCAGTCAAGATGCGTCATCTTGAGCAAGTTATATGACCTCTATTAACCTCGGTTTTCTCCACTATAAAAAGAGGATATTAAAGCTGGAAGGGTTGCTCACACCTGTAATCTCAGTACTTTGGGAGGCCAAGGCAAGAAAATCGCTTGAGCTCAAGGAGTTCAAGACCAGCCTGGGCAACATAGTGAGATCCCATCTTTACAAAAAATAAACAAAATTAGCCAGGTGCATATCTGTGGTTTCAGCTACGCAGGAGGCTAAAGTGGGAGGATCACTTGAGCCCAGGAGGTCGAGGCTGCAGTGAACCCTGACTATACCACAGCACTCCAGCCTTGGCAACAGAGAGATCTTATCTCAAAACAACAACACAACAAACAAAAAAAACACAAAAGAGATGGGGGCAGGGAAAAGACAGACATTGAAAAGTCACCACCTGAGTACATAAACCAGCTTCCTCCAATTAGACGTAACATTGACTTGCACTGCTGTTAATAAGAGTTAGCATTTTGTAGCATTTCCATTACTCATCATTTTCACACATTATAATAATAAATTTGTAAAGCACTTCCAGATACATTATTTCAGTCAATCGTGACAACACCTTTGTGAGGTTGTTTTCTTTATAAGCTTAGAGAGGTTAGGCACAGAAAGAATGACCCAACCTACAAGCTGGTCCTGGCCTAGCTGATGGAGACGTCCCACTGAGGAAGACTGCCTTAGATTTCAGTCAATCAGATCCACACCCATGCGCACCTCCATCCAGGAGTATATTTTCATCAGAGAAGCAAATGGCCCCTCCTGTGCCTGTACAGTGGGGCTGAAAAGAGAGGCTGAAAAGAAGACCTAGGGTTTAATTCTTCTTCACAGAATTAATTTGAAAATAAGAACTGAAAAACAGTTAAACGAGAAAACTTCCTTAGGTTTTTTTTTTTAAGAGATGGGGTCTCACTGTGTTGCCCAGGCTAGCACCAGTGATTGACTGGGCTCAAGATTCTCCATCTTAGCTTTCTTAGTAGTTAGGAATACAGGTATGTGACACCCTACTGGGCTCCATAGGAGTTCTTTGATTGCACAAAGAGAATGAATGACCTTTTAATGAGATCCCTCACTCGATAAAATTAGCAAACAACACTTGGCTCTTATCTACCTACACCTACCTCCAAAGTAAGCTGGGTCTCCCCTTTCAGGCAAATGATATAGGAGGTGGGAAACCAGCTCAACTAAGATTGGCAAATAGAAAGTTTGGTCCATGGTGGGACACGGTGGCTCATGCCTGGAATCCCAGCACTTTGGGAGGCTGAGGCAGGAGGATCACTTGAGCCCAACAGTTCGAGACCAGGGCAACATGGCAAACCCCATCTCTGCAAAAAATACAAAAACTTAGCAGGTGTGGTGTCACGTGCCTGTAGTCCTAGCTACTCAGGAGGCTGAGGTGAGAGGATCACTTGAGCCCTGGATGTCAGGGCTGCAGTGAGCCGAGATCGTGCCACTGAACTCCAGCCTGGGTGACAGAATGAGACCCTGTCTCAAAAAAAAAAAAGAGAAATCTTTGTCCAGGGCCTTCTTATCTACCTTGGAAGAAGGTGGCCTTTGAGAAACACATATATGGAGGTGAGCATCAAAGGAGGTTTAGAGGCAAGCTCATTTTAAAACTTCTCCCTTGGACCTTCCGTGCTTTCCTTACCGTGAACACCCTTTGTCCTTTGCAAACGGGCTTCCTGACTCTAAAATATCCTGTGATAGTTGTAACCTGCCATAAAAAGTGGCTGTTAGTCCTAATAAAGTAGTATCCATTGTTTCTTCCTTTCTTTTTGTATTTTTTTTTTTTTTTTTTTTTTTTTTTTTTTGCCAAAGCAACCTCGCGAAATGATTTTATTCTTTCCATCTTCCCTCAGGAGAGGCTAAGGTGCAGAGAAGCAGAAAGGTGTTCTTAGAGCCATTCCAGACATAGCTGGGGTTTTGTTCTTGTTTTTAATGAAACAATTACTAGAGATATTGTGGTATTATTTTTCAATAAATGGCAAGACATTGCTGGCCAGAAATATTTAATTACCCTACGGTCTTTTAATCGGGCAGAAAGTGAAAGGGAATAATTTAGGATCGAGTGTCACACTGAGCCAGTTGGCCTTCTTCCTGTTGAGATTATTTATAAGAGTGACAGGACAGCCCAAAGACCTGAATTTGAGCCCAGACTCAGCTGCCTCGTGTGACACTGAGCTACAGCTCCAAGGCTCAGTTTCCTCATTTTCCAACCACTTCTCAGAATTTGCATCAGGATTAAAGGAAATAAGGTAGATGAGTGGCTTAGCACACACCGAGTGCTCCACAGATGTTAGCTATTGTTATTATGTATTTAACTGTACAGAAGGGACATCTCTCTGCTTCTCAGACTGCGTGCTTTATTTTGTTTTGTTTTGATTTTTTTTGTTGTTTTTTGTTGTTGTTGTTGTTCTTGTGTGCAGACTACACCAAAATGCAACCCAGGAACTTCAGGGAGCTATAGCTCAAAACCTAAAATTAGGAATCATTTGTTTTATTTTTTCCTATTATAAACTGGACATAATCCATATGTTACAATAAAATTTGAGTTGAGGCTGGGCACAGTGGCTCATGCCTGTAATTCCAGCACTTTGGGAGGCTGAGGCAGGAGTATTGCTTGAGGTCAGGAGTTCAAGACCAGCCTGGACAACATAACAAGATCTTCTCTCTACAAAAAAAGAAAAATGTTCTAAATTAGCTGGGTGTGGCACATGCCTGTAGTCTCAGCTACTCGGGAGGCTGAAACGGGAGGATCACTTGAACTCAGGAGTTTGAGACTGTAGTGAGCTGTGAGGGTACCACTGAGTTCCAGCCAGGGCGACAGAACAAGACTCTGTCTCCAAAATTTTTGTTTTTTTTAAGTCGAGTTGGTAGAAAAAGTATGAAAGTTTGCAAATGATAGTCCAGGTTACAACCTAATGTTTGGTCTCTTGCATTCTAAGGTATTTTTTCCAAATGGGGAGGTAAAGGTAGGGGATTTTTTTTTGGGGGGGTACAAGGTACAAAAAAGGTATAAGGACTTTGAGAGACCTAATTAATGGGTTTAGTTTTTTCCAGGTCACCTCTGCTAAATTCCTGTTTCAGCATGGCTATTGCAATATGTGATTATTGAGTAATTGTATTCTGCTATTGTGAAGTGTCCTTAATTTTCAGGTAATATTCAACAGCCTTCTGCCTCAGCCTCCCAAAGTGCTGGGATTACAGGTGTGAGCTACCATGCCCAGCCCCAACTCAGTTTTAATAGTAACATACAGATTGTTTCCAGTTTGTAGTGAGAAAAATATTAAAAGTGATTCTAAATATTAGATTTTGAGGCAAAAGCTAGTAAGAATTTTCAGGTAATACTGGGCACATCCCCTTCCATGTGTAGAGGGAAGGCTGAAGGTAACTACCTAGAGGGTCCGTGAAATTCGTCATTGCATTAAGGCTTATAATTATCTGTCCAACCAGTTTTGGAAGGAACTTTAGAATTGCCAACCCATTGTTAGGGAAACAGAGAGACTGCGATATTGAGTTCACCTAGTTCAGAGGACAGTTAACTACTGGGGTTCAGGTTTTCTAAAGGTTAGGACAATGCAGAAAACGAAGGTAAAGATGTTGAATGGGGCAACTGGGACCTCATGGCTGAAGCAAAGTAGAGTGTCCATAGAAAGAAGGATCTGAGGATCAGGTGCAGTGGCTCACACCTATAATCCCAGCAGTTTGGGAGGCCGAGGCAGGCAGATCACCTAAGGTCAGGAGTTCAAGACCAGCCTGGCTAACTTGGTGAAACCCCATTTCTACTAAAAATATAAAAATTAGCCAGATGCGGTGGCACATGCCTGTAGCGCCAGCTAGTTGGGAGGCTGAGGTGGGAGAATCGCTTGAACCCGGGAAGCAAAGGTTGCAGTAAGCCGAGATCACATCACTGCACTCCAGCATGGGTAACAGAGCGAGACTCAGTCTCAAAAAAAACGAACAAACAAAAAGTTAGATCTGGCAGGATCTGAGAAATATACTCCTTAATGAAAGATGAAACATAAAGTACCCAAGATTCTAATATTCAGTTATAGCTATAGGACCATATTTTTTAAACCCATGTAATTAAAAGTATAAAATTACTTACCCAATGTAAAACAAAAATTTCACTAAGAAAAACATAGCCATTCCTCAATGTGATTATATGAACACTGAAGTTAATAAAAAAGGTTTTTCTCCTTTTAGAAACTCTTAGCATATGAAATTATCTTTACAAGTCACTTTGAGATTTATTTTTTAAATATTATTTTCAGTTGCTATCCAGTAAAGGATACATTTCAAATGTATCTTGATTAGACAATCACCTGTAACAAAAGTTCCTTTCCTTGAAAATGCTTGCAAGGAGTTCAGAAAACATAGTAACTTCACTTTACTGTAACACTGATACTCTGTTCCCGGTCCAGCTTTTGCCTGTTTCTTTTTAAGGCACAAAGAGCACTCATCTTCTCAATCTCCCTGGCTTTCAGGCCACTTGACGATAACAGAATGCAAATTCCTCAATAACCACCTATTTAAATAACCAAAGTAAAAACAGGAGTTTAGCAGAGTTGTCCCGGGGAAAAAAAACAAAATCAGTGACCAGTGCAAGATGCGTATTCTCCCTATTCAGTCTCCCCCTACTATCCGTCCCCACCTGCCAAGCCAACTGTATCTCTTAGTACTCTCCAGAACACCCCCGTCCCCAAATCTGTCCCTTCCAGAGCCACCAATTTTATAGTCAGTTCCTTGCTCAAAGATCCCCAGGGACTTCTGTATCAGTTAAGATTTGCATTTGGCAGCTAGTAACAGAGCCCAGAAATCATAGTGGCTTAAACGAGATAAAAGTGTATTTTTCTTTTCTGTAGAAGAATTCTGGAGATAAGTAACACAAAATTGGTGTGGCATCGCCTATAGTTCCTGTATCTTCTGCTCCACAATGCACCTTCTATCCTCAGGAACAAAGGATGCCTCCTCAAATTGCAGCCATCTTACACACCTTGCAGGCAGCCAAGAGGGGACAGACAGGCAGATGTCAAACTTCTTATCAAATGCCGTCAGAACCTAATGCAGTCCAGCATACTTCATAAGCATTCATAACATAATTTCAGATACAAGAATCAGTTGATTCTGTGGCACTACTGAAGCAGGGTAATTTATCATGCACAAAATTTTATAGTAAATATCAACAGTATACCCAGGACACCATACTAGGAACTACAAACTATCATTTGAAATTATTAAAAGGACAGTCTTTTGGTCAGGCGTGGTGGCTCACGCCTGTAATCCCGGCACTTTGGGAGGCCAAGGAGGACGGATCACGAGGTCAGGAAATCGAGACCATCCTGGCCATGGTGAAATCCCATATCTATACAAAATAATAATAATAATAATAAAATTTAAAAAGGACAGTCTTTTAAGATATGTAAATATCTACATAATTAATCAGGTACAGTGGTTCATGCTTGTCATCCCAACGATTTGGGAGGCTTAGGTGGGAGACTGCTTGGGCAAAGGAGTTCAAGAATAGCCAGGGCAACGTAGTGAGACCCCATCTCTCAAAAAAAAATTTTTTTAATTAGCAAGGTGTGGTGGCATGCGCCTGCAGTCCCAGCTACTCAGGAGGCTGAGGCAGAAGGATTACCTGAGCCCAAGAGGTTGAGGCTGCAGTGAGCCATGATTATACCACTGCACTCCAGCCTGGGCAATAGAGAGAGCCCCCATGTGTCTTAAAAATAAATAAATCAGGCCGGACGCGGTGGCTCACGCCTGTAATCCCAGCACTTTGGGAGGCCGAGGCGGGCGATCACGAGGTCAAGAGATCGAGACCATCCTGGTCAACATGGTGAAACCCCGTCTCTACTAAAAATACAAAAAAAAATTAGCTGGGCGTAGTGGCGCGTGCTTGTAGTCCCAGCTACTCGGGAGGCTGAGGCAGGAGAATTGCTTGAACCCGGGCGGCGGAGGTTGCAGTGAGCCGAGGTCGCGCCACTGCACTCCAGCCTAGCGCCTGGTGACAGAGTGAGACTCTGTCTCAAAAAAAATAAATAAATAAATAAATAATAAAATAAAATAAAATCAATCAATCAATCAATCAATCAATGCTTGCTGTGGTG
This sequence comes from Alouatta palliata, assembly GCA_004027835.1. Classification (NCBI taxonomy): domain Eukaryota; kingdom Metazoa; phylum Chordata; class Mammalia; order Primates; family Atelidae; genus Alouatta; species Alouatta palliata. The sequence goes on from PVKV010021507.1 coordinate 12,651, forward strand.
AGTACAGGGAGAATCTGTCCTCGTGTGTAGGAGTGGTGGCGTATTCCAGAGTAAAAACATAATAATAAAGTAATGAACACACACATAGCTACTACTTTATGCAGGCCTTGTTGTAAGTTCTTTACATATATTCAATGTTTTTCTCATAGAAATATATTCTTAAGACTGTGAAGAGAGAAGAAAGACAGGAAACAGAATTCAGGTATGTAAGGTACTTACTTAGTCCAGGACCTGGCAAATAGTAGGCACTCATTATTGTTGTTGCCAACAAAACGTCTCAAGAGAACATTCAGTCCCCTTCCTCCCCCTAGATAACGACTCTCCACATTCTCAGGCACTCACTGAATCTCACTCTACTATCATGCAGCCACATTCCCACAGCTGAACAAATCCGTCAGAAGACATCAATAGCAACTACAGCTCTGCTCAGGTAGATAACACTAACCCTGAGCCCCCGAGCCTGGATCCTCAGCTGAGGATATGCCAGAAATAAGCGCCCAGCTCCCTCCTTCTCGCTTTCTATCAGCAGTACTCTCTCTTGAGTGTAGATTTATTTTGTTTTACTGGAGAAGGGAAGGAGGAGAGGTGAAGGCAAAATAGAGGAAAGGAAACAAAGAAGATAAAATGCAGGAGTTATTTCAGGTCTCAGTTGTGGCTGGGGCTCATATATCTTTTCCTAAAGATTGAAACAGAAACAACTGTGATTGAACTGAGAAGTATACCTCACTTAGCTTAGCTCCAAAAGAACCTGAGTTGATGGCTGAAGAAATGAACAAGTGGTGATCAATTTGCTGACAACTGTGAAAGCGAATGGGGCGGGTCACAGCCACTGTAGCTTCCTGTCGAGTCACTGGCCAACTCTAGGTTGCTATACCACTGTAGCCAGCAGAGGTCTCTCTTTTATTAATCTCCAATTCAAAAAAACAAAAACGAAGAAACGACCAAAAAAACCCCCCTCTGGGTTGTTTATTTCCATTATCCTTTTGAAGTCTTTTTCTAAAGCCAAATAAATAATGAATCATTTGGCTAATGCATCTTCGAATATTGAATCTAGTCACTTAGTAAAAATGAAAGGCAAAAATGCTGACCTACTTGAAGCGAAAGATTCAGTATTCCTCTAAGCTATTCATTTCCTTAGAAGATTCACACCAATTGCACGGCCAAAGAGCAAAACATGGGCCAGACCCTAAAACAGCATGGGCAACTGGCTCATTATGACAATGAAAAGGGAACTCCAGCTAAGCCTGGTAGCTGGGTGGAGCAGGAGGCTGGCAAGGTCCACTTCTTTGGATCTCTGGTTTTACAGCTGACATAAGGCACGGCTCTTCCTTGAATGTGCTCCCTCAAAAGCCTGAAATATACCGCTTGTGACCACATCTCCTCTAATGGTCCAAGCACTTCACATTACATCCTCCTTACTTAATAAAACCAGAGTTTTGCCTGGGTTCAGTGGCTCACGCCTGTAATCCCAGCACTTGGGAGGCTGAGGCGGGTGGATCACAAGGGCAGGAGTTTGAGACCAGCCTGGCCAACATGGTGAAACACTGTCTCTACTAAAAATACAAAACAAAATAAAACCAGAGTTTTGGTTTTCGAAAATTAGATTGTGTATGCTAAGCAGCATCATGGAGAACTATGAAAGCAAAACCTTGAACTTCCCCTCCCATGTCCTAAGGAATGACCCCAATGGAAGACTAAGGATTTCAACTAATATTTGATAAATGAGGAAACAATTGTATTTAATTGAAGCTGCTTAAGTCACTCTCTTTATTTTATTTTATTTTATTTTATTTTTGAGACAGGGTCTTGGTCTGTCACCCAGGCTGGAATGCAGTGGTGTGATCATGGCTCATTACAGCTTCGACCTCCTGGGCTCAGGTGAGCCTCCCACCTCAGCCTCCCAGACAGTTTGCACTACAGGTGCACACCATCATGCCCAGCTAGTTTTCTTTATTTTTAGAGATGGGGTTTTGCCATGGTACCCAGGCTGGGTTCAAGTGATCCACCTGCCTCAGCTTCCCAAAGTGCTGAGATTACAAGCGTGAGCCTATTTTATTTTAGAGACAGGATCTCACTCTGTCACCCAGGCCTGAGTGGCAGTGGTGAATTACAGCTCACTAAAACCATGAATTCCTAGGCTCAAGCGATCCTCGTGCCTCAGCTTCCCAAGTAGCTATGACTACAGGTGCTTGCCACCATGCCCAGCTAATTTATTTATTTATTGTAGAAATGAGGTCTCACATTGCCCAGGCAGGTCTTCAATGCCTAACCTCAAATGATCCTCTCTGGCCTCCCAAAGCACTGAGATTGCAGGCATCAGCCACTGCACCTGCCAAGTCACTTTTAAATTACCCAGTGGCTTCCCGTTGCTCTTAAAGTCCAAAATTCCTAATGTGGCTTAAAAAGCCCATCACTCCAGCCACAGCACTTGTTCCTACTGCCCTTGGCTCACTGCCCCCCAGCCACAAGCACCTTCTTTCAAAGCCCTTCTCTGACTTGCAGCTTTGGACTGTGTTCTGCTTGGATCACTCTCCTTCCCTTCCTCCTTTCAACTGGTTAACTCATGCTCAGCTTCCAGGTCTGAGCTCGAAAGTCATTTCTTTAGGAGAGATTCCTTAGCCACTCCCTAGGTCAGGGCCCCTATTTCAGACTCTTACAGCATCCTACAGGGCAGCCACTGGAACACAGGGGAAGGCACTGCTGGTGAGGGAGATGGTATGACATTTAAAAAAAATTTTTTTTAGAAATGCTTGCTCTGTTGCCTAGGTGGACTCAAACTCCTGGGCTCTAGGGATCCTTCCACCTCAACCTCCCAAGAAGCTGGGACTGTAAGTGGCTGCCCAGCTAAAGGGAGTGTGGAGTGGATTTTAAAGGCCTTTTTCTTTTCAGTAAACACAGGCTGGCTTGGGAAAAGAGTTTCGATTTCAGCCCCTGCTTGCTTCTTCAGCTGGTCACCTTTGTCTGAGACCCAAACTGCTAGCGCATGAAGCAGAAGCTCTGAGGTCCCTTCATGGCACTCATCCTTCACAACATTCACCTAAATTCCGTGAAATAATTACAGCTGTGACGCCTTGTGGTCTCCTCCAACAGCCTGGAGTTCCAGGAGGCCAGCGCTCCTGTTTGTGACCTTGTAGCCCACAGAGCCTGGCCTTGGCAGAGGCTCCCTGAGTGTGGACGCGATGGTGCAGCGATGTCTGGCACTGCTAAGCAACCATCAGGTTACACATTCACTTGCTTTTTTTCTAGTGAGATTATAAACGTACATTGTTCAGCCAAAGCTATGTACGATCATCTTCTTTTGACTCCTCTGAATATGTGGTTTGTGGCCAAAAATCAAAACTCTAGCCTGAAAAATAACCTGATCCACAGGGATGGAATGTGTGATCTTGACTAGGAAACAGGAAGCACAGAGTTGTAAGCCAGAGGAACCCATAAATCATCTCGTTTAACTTTCCCACTTTACAGGAAATCAAGAATTAGAATATTCTCATCTGTAAAATGGAGAGAGTGGATACAGTGCTCTCCCACAGCCAATATTCTGAGATCCTAAGGTTTGCCCCAGGTCAGTCACATGAAGAGGGACAGCCAAAGATTAGTTGGCTAACTTGAAATATAAAACAATTTTCCCAGCACTATGTCCTAAGTAACTAATCTAAGGCAGGGAGTTGATCTGTTGAATTCCCAGGCGGATTCCCTGAGTACGCCAAGTGCCAAAGATCAAGGAATGTGAGATTTGGGATCATGTTACCAGTAAAATCCCATATGGCAAAAAGATGGAGTAACCTCAGTTTTCCATGGTTTGTTAAGATATCCTTGAGTTAATGAGGATGATATTTATACCTCACGTATGTGCTCCAGAAGCCAGACTATGTACACAAACACGCATACACACACTCCTCATAACTCATGTACAGATTTAATGGCATCTGAAGTTACAGATAAAAACGGAGGAGAAATTATTATAAAAATGCCTTGTGCTCTGCTAATGTTTGAGAAGAGCAAGACCATATGTGAGACATAAAGAGAAACTCTGATTCCACGCTCAAGAAATTGTCATGATAATTCTTTTTCAAATTTGAAATACCGGCTGGGCATGGTGGCTCACGCCTGTAATCCTAACACTTTGGGAGGCAGAGGCGGGCAGATCACTTGAGGTCAGGAGTTTGAGACCAGTCTGGCCAACACGGTGAAAACCCGTCTCTAATAAAATACAAAAAATTAGTTGGGTATGGTGGCATGCATCTGTAAGTCCAGCTACTCGGGAGGCTGAGGCAGAAGAATTGCTTGAACCTAGGAGGTGGAGGTTGCAGTAAGCCAAGATTGTGCCACTGCACTTTAGCGTGGGCAACAGAGCAAGACTCTGTCTCAAAAAAACAAAATCTGAAATACCTTTATAGTTTTTTCCTTGTTAAAATCTACTGTTAAAAATGCAAAAAGTACATAAACGTTTAAGGGAAAGTCTCTTCATAATCCTGCCCTCAGAAACAGGAACTACAGATGTTAATCTGATGAGTAATCTTCCAGGACAACTGTATGCCTATATACATGTGAATTTTAAAATTTTTCACAAAAATACTTTCTTTTTTTTTTTTTTTTTTGAGACAGAGTCTCACTCCGTCACCAGGCGCCAGACTGGAGTACTGTGGTGTGAACTCGGCTCACTGCAACCTCCGCCTCCTGGGTTCAAGCAATTCTCCTGCCTCAGCCTCCTAAGTAGCTGAGATTACAGGCGCGCACTACCACGCCCAGCTAATTTTTGTATTTTTAGTAGAGATGAGGTTTCACCATGTTGGCCAGGATGGTCTCGATCTCCTGACCTTGTGATCTGCCCGCGTTGGCCTCCCAAAGTGCTGGGATTACAGGCGTGAGCCACCGTGCCCGGCCCACAAAAAATACTTTCATACTGTTCTGTGCCTGCTTTTGGTCTTAATGTGTTATGGAAACTTTAATATTAAGCTTTTTTTTTTTTTTTTTTTTTTTTTTTTTTTTTTTTTTTTTTTTTTTTTTTTTTTTTTTTTTTTTTTTTTTTTTTTTTTTTTTTTTTTTTTTTTTTTTTTTTTTTTTTGAGACACGGTCTTGTTCTGCCACCCTGGCTGGAGTGCAGTGGCAAGATCATGGCTCACTGCAGCCTCGACCTCCTGGCTTAGGTGATCCTCCTACCTCAACCTTCTGAGTAGCTGGGACTACAGGCCTGCGCCACCAAACTGAGCTCATTTTTTGGAGGGTATTTTTTTGTAGAGATGGGGTTTTACCATGTTGCCCAGGCTGGTCTCAAACTCCTGGACTTAATCGATTTGCCTCTCATGGTCTCCCAAAGTGCTGGGATTACAGGCATGAGCTACCATGCCCAGCTAAGACATATAACTATTAATACATATAAAGCTACCCAGGGTGTTTTAACGGCTATAATTTGTGCCCTTCTTGCATATACTACAGTTGGTTCAATCACATAATCAATTCTGTAATCCTACACCTAAAGGTTTTTATTTGGTTGTTTACTTTTTTGTTCTTTTTAAAATCTTATATGTAACATTACAGTGATTACTCTGGTAAATATATCTTTAGTCACACATCTGACTATTTCTCAAAATTAAATCTGTAGAAAAATGAGTACTTTTTTTTTTTTTTAATACAGAGTCTCACTCTGTTGCCCAGGATGAAGTGCAGTGGTACAATCTCTGCTCACTGCAATCTCTGCCTCGCAGGTTCAAGTGATTCTCCTGTCTCAGTCTCCTGAGTAGCTGGGATCACAAGCATACACCACCACACCTGGTTAATTTTTGTATTTTTAGTAGAGACAATGTTTTGCCATGTTGGCCAGGGTGGTCCTGAACGCCTGACCTCAAGTGATCCTCCTGCCTCAGCCTCCCAAAGTGTTGGGATTACAGGTGTGAGCCACTCGCCTGGCGGAAAAGTACATTCACTTGAAACGCACAGTATATAAAATTTTAAATGTGTATATGTGTAAGGGGGATTTGACATTTTTCCTCAAACGGTTAGCTGTAACCTAACACCATTTATTACATAACATACTTCCTCTCTACTAATTAGACAATTTATGTTTATCATGTAATCAACTCTTCATGCAGCTTTTAAAAGAGAATAGAGAGCTTTAAGGAAAAGCCAGAATAAGATGATGCTTTTGGACAGACTGGTATTACCAGTAACATACAGGCATTAAAATCAAAAGCAGGAATGGATGGGGATGTGTTGAGAGAATCAGCCTCTTACATACTTACAGTTGTGCAGGCTGTAAGAGGCTGATTCAGGGGATTTCTTTTTTCTCTTTTTTTTTTTTTTTTTTGAGACAGATTCTCTCTCTGTCGCCAGGCTGGCATGCAGTGGCGCCATCTCAGCTCACTGCAACCTCTGCCTCCCAGGTTCAAGCGATCTTCCTGCCTCAGTCTCCCCAGTAGCTGTAACTACAGGCACGCGCCACCACGCCCAGCTACTTTTTGTATTTTTAGTAGTGACAGAGTTTTGTCATGTTGGCCAGGATGGTCTCGATTTCTTGACCTCATGATCCGCCCACCTCGGCCTCCCAAAGTTCTGGGATTACAGGCGTGAGCCACCCTGCCCAGCCGATACAGGGGATTTCTATGTACGAAGTAAGGAGATGCCACTAAGCTAAAGATGACATTATTTGGATGAGAGGGATTTTACACTGAACCTGAAAGATGGTCATGGCTTCCACACATGCAAACTCTTTGCTTCTTTGGTGACCAGTGAAACTGGAAAAATATCACTCACCCTTGGACAGAAAGGAGGGAAGCAAAGGTTAAACTGTCAGGAAAGAATAATGGCCGTCTTTGTGTCTGAGTGTCTTAATTTACCTAAATTTATATACTCTATATTTGGTTTATAGCCTACTAGTTTACAATTGAGCATGTTTTCGTTTCTTAAGAGCCTTTCATATTTCCTTTTCTGGTAACTGTGTTCATAACCTTTGATTATTTTTCTACTGGTTTGTGTTTTCTTCGTTGATTTGTAGAAACTCTAATTTATTGGAGAAATTAACCCTTTGACATATGGGTTGCAAACATTTTTCCCAATTTTTCATTGCATATGTATGTGGGTATATGTGCTACTGATTTATTACTACAAATAATACCAAGTCCTTTCAGGAATCATTAGAAATGACACTAAGTTCAAAAGGTGCCTCACAAAATTTTTATTGTGGTAAAAATACATAAAATTTACCATTTTAACCATTTTTACATATCTAATTATTTATTAAATGCCAATTTAAAATATTTGCTTTCCTTAATAGTTAGAACAGCAGTAATTAAAATAAAAATACATATTGACAAGGTTAACATAGTACTGGCTGTGGTTACTGGGAGAAGACTGGATATCTCCATTAATTTGATTGTTTACAAATATGTAATGATCATTATTATATACCGTGTATTGGGCTAAATACTGCATATATATTATTCCACTGCATACTTTTAATAACCCTATGAAAGTTATAAGCATCCTCATTATATAGACAAAGAAATAAAAACTTTAAAAGGTGAAGTAACTTGCAAATGGCCATTCAGTAATTGGACTCAAAACCAGGCAGTCGGATTCCAGAGCCTGAAACTGAACCACTATAGCATCTCACAAATAATGCAACCCAGTACACTGTGTGAGAGACTCTTTTAGACATAACATGAATGAACTTTTAAAATTTTCCAGTGGGCCAGGTATGATGGCTCATGCCTGTAATTTCAGCACTTTGGGAGGCTGAGGTAGGAAGATCACTTGAGGCTAGGAAGATCACTTGAGGCTAGGAGTTCAATACTAGCCTGGACAACATAGCAAGAACCTCTCTCTCTCTCTCTCTCTCTCTCACACACACACACACACACACACACAAAATGTTAGTCAGGCAGGCTGGAGTGCAGTAGTGAAATCATAGCTCATCGAAGCTTGAGCTGCAGCCCCGAACTCCTGGGCTAGAGCAATCCCCTTGCCTCAGCCTCCAGAAAAGCTTAACTATTTATTTGTATTTTTTAGAAACAGGTCTTACTGCCAAGATCGCACCATTGTACTCCAACCTGGGCGACAGAGAAAGACTCCGTATCTCACTATGTTGCCCAAGCTGGTCTTAAATTCCTGGCCTCAAGAGATCCTCCCAGCTGAGCACAGTAACTCACATCCGTAATCCCAACATTTCTGGAGACCAAGGCAGGAAGATCACTTGAGGCCAGGAGTTCAAGACCAGCCTGGGCAACATAAGGAGATCCTGTCTCTACCAAAAAAAAAAAAAAAAACTACATCTTTTGAATTCTATATTTATTGTTGTACTTAGAAATACCTTCCCCAACTCTGAGATTTTATTTTTTTTAATCCTTTGAGGTTTCTCCTTGCATGTCTATGGCTTCATTTCTTTCTACTTCATCCTCTTTGATTCTTCAGGAATTATCCTGATGTGTGCGATAACAATCCCACTTTATTTTTTTTAATGCAGACACAATTATATTTAAAACTACACACGTTCATTTTAAAGCCACATGGGAAAAGCAGCAAGCAAAAGAAGACAGGACAATTCTGGGGAAAAAAGTAAAAAAGTAAAGGGACCCCTCGAGATGTGGAGGACCAGTCCCACCAGCAATTAAAACAGATTGTTAATTTACAATCCTTATAATATGATCCTGAGTGAACAGACTGCTAGAACAAAGAATCGAAATAGGATGATCAGAACCTATTACCAGAATTCAGTATAAACAGGTGCAGATGAATTAGGGAGGACTGCCATCTTTGTCATGCTGGGTGTTCCCATCCAAGAGTATGGTACACCTTTTCACTTGTGCAGACCTCTGCTAGAGGCTCAGTCTCAGAATAAGCAGACTTCTCTGTCTCCCCACCGTCTTCCCATCCACTGAAAGAGCAGCAGTGAGGCTCTGCCTGTGCAGGTTTTGTTTGGGGTCTAAATATTTTTTTTCCAGAGTCATTCCTAACATATTGGACTTTCCGATCTTTCTTTTTCTTTTCCTTTTTTGTTTTAGACAGGGCCTCACTGTTGCCCAGCATGCAGCAGCATGATCTCAGCTCACTGCAACCTCAGCCTTCCAGGCTCAAGCAATCCTCCCACCTCAGCCTCCTTAGTAGCTGGGACCACAGGCAGCACCACCACACCCAGCTACTTTTTTTTTTTTTTTTTTTGTAGAAACGGGGTTTCTCCATGTTGCCCAGGCTGTTCTGGAACTCCTGAGTTCAAGCCATCCGCCTGCCTCGTCCTTCCAAAGTGTTCAGATTACAGGTGTGAGCCACTGTGCCCAGCCTCCAGTCTTCCTACTGCCATAATGTGAAAAGCTGTGGTGACCAAGTAAGAGTTCATCAGACATATCTATACTATATTCCCATAGTCTGGGCTTGAACCCTATATTAAGTTTTAAAGATTAAACAGGCTGGGCTCAGTGGCTCTCACCTGTAATCCCATCACTTTGGGAAGAGAAGGTGTGAGGATTACTTGAAGTCAGGAGTTCAATACCAGCCTGGTCAACACAGTGAGACCCCCATCTCTACAAAAGTAAAAAAACTGCTGGGTGTGGTGGCACACATTTGTAGTCCCAGCTACTCCAGAGGCTGAAGTAGAGGATCTCCTGAGCCCAGGAGCTTGAGGCTGCAGTGAGCCATGCTCATGCCCACTGCACTCCAGAAGGGGTAACAGAGTGAGACCCGTCTTTAAAAGAAAAATAGGCCGAGGTGGAGAGGGTGGCTCACACCTGTCATCCCAGCACTTTGGGAGCCCAAGGTGGGTATATCACACGGTCAGGAGTTGGATACCAGCCTGGCCGATATGGTGAAACGGCATCTCTACTAAAAATACAAAAACTAGCCAGGTGTGCTGGCAGGCGCCTGTAGTCCCAGCTACTTGGGAGGCTAGGGCAGGAGCATTGCTTGAGCCTGGGAGGCAGAGGTTGTAGTGAGCCAAGATTGCACCACTGCACTCCAGCCTGGGCAACAGAGCAAGACACTGTCTCAGAAAAAAAGAAAGAAAAATAAACAAATAAATTAATCAAAGATTAAACAATAGGTGTTAGATGTTGGCAGAATTCTATTTAAAGGTTTCAGAGATGCTCGGTGTGGTGGCCCATGCCTGTCATCTCAGCACTTTGGGAGGCTAGGGCAGAAGAATCATTTGAGGCCAGGAGTTCAAGACCAGCCTGGGGAACATGGCAAGACTCTCTCTACAAAGGAAAAAAAAGGTTTCAGAGCACACATGTAATCGCAGTGACTCTCGAGGCCAAGGTGGGAGGACTGCATGAGCCCAGGAGTTGGAGGTTGCAGGGAGACATGACCACACCACTGCACTCCAGCCTGGATAACAGAGAGACTCCATCTTTAAAAAAAAAAAAAAGGCCAGTCGCGGTGGTTCACACCTGTAATCCCAGCATTTGGGAGGCCGAGGCCGGCAGATCACCTTAGGTCGGGAATTCGAGACCAGCCTTACCAACATGGAGAAACCCCATCTCTACTAAAAATACAAAAAATTAGCTGGGCATCGTGGCGCATGCCTGTAATCCCAGCTACTGGGGAGGCTGAGGCAGAAGAATCACTTGAACTGAGAGGTGGAGGTTGCGGTGAACCGAAATCACGTCACTGCACTCCATCCTAGGCAAAAAAGTGGAACTCTGTTTCAAAAAAAGAAGAAGAAGAAATAAATAATAAAGCTTTCAGAGGCTGAGTTTGTGTCTCACTTTTAATTTGAGAAGTTAAGATGGCAGTTGGAAGTTACCACCTACTCCTCAGTATTAATAGTCACCACTCTTAAAGATGGGGCCTTAAATTACCACAGGTGTTAGTCTTGAAGAGTATGTCCAATAGAAATATAATTTGAGCCACATCTGTAAATTGTCTAGTAACTACACTAAAAAGTAAAATGAAACAAATGAAATTCATTTTAATATTTCATCTAGCCCAATATAACAAAAATATTATTTCAATATGTAATCTATATTAAAATGATTAATGAAATATTTAACATTTTCTTTTCATACTAAATCTTGGAAATGTGGTGTTTGTCACATAGCACATTTCAATTTGGACTAGCCACGTTCAAGCACTCAAATAGCCACACAGCTCTACAAGATGCTAACGAGCAAGGAAAATGGCTTAATTTAGTGGAAATCCAGAAAGGCCCAGGTTAGAAATACAGTTTCTCAAGGGTCTGAAATAGACTTTGAAATCACTAGTCCAAATACTATTTGATACTTGAATCTTGTCTACAACGTTTCTATCAAGGCGTCATCCAAGACTAGTGGTTAACTCACACTCCAGGGATGGCAAGCTCACTGCTTCCTGAGGCTAGCCTGTCTTCAACTCAAAAAAATTCTCTTTCCATTAAGGCACACATGTTTTCTTATAGTGTCCACCCTGGATAGGTGGGTACCTGGAGGTCAGGAGTGACTAGTAGACCTTTATGATGTGGGATTAGAGATTAAGTGAACACAGCCTTGCTAAAGGCATAATCAGGTTGGTTTACGGCCTTTCATGGACCTTAGTTGGGTTGAATAATTAAGAGATTGGTTAGGCTAAGAAGGACTGGGTGAGTTAAGAACTAAAAAATGTCACCACTGAGTTAGGAACTGTTAGAAGGCTAGAGCTGGATATCTGGTTAAAATCGTCCAACAGACTGCAGCAAGACCAACAGACAGAAAGAAAAAGGTTATGTATCCATGCAAATTTTGCTAATGTGGAGAAAAAATTTCACTAATGTGGACACAGTGATGGGGAGAATCATTTAACTTATTACAAACTTTAAAAATGTTCCTAAAGTAAAACATAATTCATAAAGAATGTCATTTCTATTAGACGTGTGCTACCAAAAAAAAAAAAGTTATCCTAAATCTTAACCTACACATATTTTATCAAAAGAATTTCCAGACCCACAAATCAAAGGCACTTCAAAAGTCTCATTTCCTATCTTGAGATTGTTTTAACATATTCCGCCCGCAAAAACACTCTGGAAACCAGAAAACTTTTTTAAAATTTAATTCAATAAAAATGACACCGATTGGGTCAATTATGATGGGTTCTGAGTGGCGGTTGAAATAACACATTTTTCCTCTATTTCTATTTCCTCTCTCTCTCTTTTTTTTTTTCTTTTTTTGGTTGCGAAGAGGTGTTCTTTCTTTTCCGGGCCACCTTCACCCTCCCGCACTCCCCAATTCTACCTTTCCAAGGCAGGGGAAGGTGCATCCTCGCCAGGCTCCTGCCCGCACGCCTTCCGAGTACCCCCGGCCCGCACCCGGTGACAAGGCGCGTGGGACATCCTTGAACGGGTTCGGTTACATCTCTGCCCCTGAGAGGCTGCAGATCGCTGACCACCCCGCGCACCCCGCCTGTCTGCACACTGTCAACCGCACTTAGGGGAAAATTTTGGAACAGAAGCTCCGCCCATTCTCCTCCCTTCTGCCTCCACGAACCGGCTCAAAACCCCCACCTCGGGCCGCCGAAGCAGGTTTCGCCACACGATGTGGGGGACTGTATTTTCTATAAGAAAACAAGCATCCAAAAAAAAAAAAATTCAAACTGCACGCGTCGGCCAATGGGGAAGAAGTAGGAGGTGGGCGGAGGCGGCGCACCGCGCGCGCGGCTGGGAGGGGGCGCCGGGCGGGCGCCGGGCGGGCGCGGGGGCTGGGACCGCGGGGGATTCGGAAAACGCGGCGGGCGCCCGGTTAGGGGCTTTTTTTTTCTTTTTCTTTTTTTTTTTTTTCCCTCCTCCCAAACCAGCTGGAGCGCGAGACTCCGCCTGAAACTGCAGCCTCTCGGATCCACCTTAAATCTTCAGCGGACTCGGCGTCGGGGTCAGTGGGCGCAGCCAATGCCAATCAAGTTTACAACCAGCAGCACGGGAGGGAAAAAAGAGGAAAAAAAATCATCTGCAAGTCCCCCTACACAAAATACGCGCGCACACACACACGTACCCGCGCGCGTGTGCGCGCGCACTCACATACATATATACACACACACACACACGCACGCACACGGAAAAGAGGGGGTGGGGCAGGCGCTCGGGAGAGGGCGAGAATGTTTGCGAAATGCGAGTCCTAGGCTCCAGGGCCGCGGCCGGAGCGCGGGGCAGGCGCGCGGGGAACGCGGCCCGGCCCGAGCGCCATGATGGTCGGAGCCGGCTCGGAGCCCGTTTTCTGGAGGGGGAGCCGCAATGATGCAATCCCCCGGCTCCGCGTCCCGGCCGCGCGCCCTGCTCCCTGCCTTTTCTCAACGTTCCTTCGGAAGCGCGTCGAGGTTTCGCGCCCAGCGCCTTGATTTCTTTTTGTACTGCTCGCTCTGATGCCTGCCCGCCCTGTGTGTCCCCACGCGTGACAGGCCTGGCGCGCAGGCGGCGGCAGAGGTGCGGGAGCTTACGTGTCAACTCGGCACTTTCGGTTCCGCGGGGTCGGCCCGCGGCGGACCCCACCCCAGCCCAGCCCGGCCCCCAGGCCAGCCCCGATCCGGGAGGTGGCCGTTGAGGTTTTCCAGCGGGATTGTGGGCCCCTTCCCCACCCCTAGCTGCGCCCGTAGGATTTTTTTTTAACCTCCCTTTTGGCGGAGAGGAGGTGGGTGGGCGTAGGGTGTGTCCCAGGTGAAAGACACGGCAAGTTTTAAAAAGAAATTTAGACTCTGAACACCAGACCCGAGATCTTAGACGAGCTTTAGAATCACCTTTTTCAGTGCGAAGAGCTTGAGGATAGCAAGTGTGGGCGCTGTGATAATGAAGATGAAACGGCGAAGGCAGCGTCCCCCGGCCTCCGCCAAAGTCGCTCCGTGAGGCCGGGGTTGGTGGGCGCACCCCAGCCTGAGAGGCCGCTCGCCCCGCTCCCCGCCTGTGAAGCCCACGTTCCCGAAGTCCCCCAAGCACGCCCCCAGGTCCACATTTGCCCCGTTCTTCCCCGTTCCAGCCCCTCGCGCCGGGCAGCCCGGGATGCGATGGGGGGACGTTGCCGAGCCGGGGTGAGGGCGCAGGGGACCCCCGCGGGCGGCAGTGGCGCTGGGCCCGGCCTGCGCGCCGCTGTGGCCCTCCCCGGGCGCGGGCGAGCCGGGCGGGCTTTCGAAATGCGCGGGGCTGCGGATCATTGGAGCCCGGGGTAGGGGTGGGAGCGGGCTGCCGCGCCCGAGGGTCCGCGAACTCGGGACGGCGCTCCCCTTAGCTCGGATATCCCCACGGCCCGGGAGGCGGCCGGTTACTCAGGTGGAGCGTCCGTTTGCGGAGAGGAGTGGGGGCTTTCGCTGCTATCTCAGAGCAGAGGAGAGGATGAGGGAGGAAAATTTCTGAGAAACCGCCCAGCCCAGCTGTGTGGCGGAGGCGCGGCCGCCCTGCGCGGCCTGCGGGCGCCCGGGCGCGGGAACTCTGCGCGACGACGGGGACAGTGCGGGGTCTGCACGTTACAGATGGGGAGCAAGACTTGATCGCCCTTTTGTCCCGAGGCACCAGCCAGCCCGACCTTGCAATTGCCGCGGCAGGCAGGCGCGGGACTGCGGGGCCGTTTGGGGAGACGACGGCGCAGTGGCCTGGGTAGCCCGGCCAGGGGTGGCGGGCGCCGGCGGCCGCATCCCCGCAAAGGGACTTTCGCCGCGGCCCCAGCAGACCTGGTCGCGGGGAAGGACGAGCTGAACTGTGGGTCACTTTTGGAAGCTTGACACAGGCGGGTAAAGGACGAAGGATACGGTAACTCGAGGCTGCGTTCCTGTGAACGTGCCTGGGGCGGCGAGCATCCACTCTTCCCTGGCCCGCATTCCTAAAACGCAGTCTCTCAAAATTCTCTTTAAAGATACCTCTTTAGGAAAGGAGACTGGGGTGCCTGCAGCGATTCAGGCGGTATTTTTTCCACTGTTAGAGACACTTTCTAAATTATCTTTTTTTTACTCAGAGGAACTTTCATTATTTTCTGACCCTCCACTCCTTCCTCCCCATTTCGAATTGTTTTTCTTGCTCCCTCAGTCTGTTTCTGAAAAACACCCTTGGATGCGAGTTTTAAACAAAATCACAAACACCTTTAGTCTTTCATTAAAATAATACCTACTTGAAGGATGTGGCCCAGCCACTAAAGGACCTATATTTCCCTTCCAGGAGGCCGGAGTCCAACCTGCTCAAAAAAAAAAAAAATCTTAGGGTCAAAAACTGTTGAAACTATTATTTGAGAGCTCCTTTTGGGGTACAATAAATGGAAATATTTGAGCAAAACAGTTTAACCCAAATCCAGATTTTTACGATTTACCCACTTACTAAATAAGTCCTAGAACTAAAATAATTTACTATTACACCTCAAACACATTTTTTTTAAATGTGTAATTACAGGAAATCATTTTAGTAATCTGACTTTAAAAATGCTTTCTTACACTTTTTTCCTTCGGTAAAAAATATATTATCTGCTGTATGGACAATGGAGACTCAAAACCCTCAGATCTGGTTACATTAGCCAGTTTTTGGTTGTGTAGATTATAACGAGGATATTTAGAAACTGAAATAATTTTTATATGACAACCAGTTTCATTTCGAAAATAACTACCTAGTGTAGAGTGCACACCAATTTCTTAACGGCCCCTGTGTGAATATTTTAACCAAGATTTATATATTAGATGATCCAAACAATTGCTTTAATTCCTCATAACACTTCTCATGTGTAAATACAGAGAAGTCACCATGTTACTTTCATTTTCAATCCTGCAAATGTGTATCAGTCTACACTTATGTAAGGATTTTTTGGTTCTGACATGTTCACATCCTAGAAGACATTTTCACTAATGCAGACTTTGACAATCTTATTCATATGAAAATGTAGCTTTTCCATTTTCACCTTCTAAAGTTTTGTCCACCCACACAGAGCTAAGTGGAAAACAGTAACTGCTAACTACATTCGGACTACATAAAACATCATCTGGGTTGTGGGCCTGAATTTCCTAGATATTTGCCACTTCACATTTACATTTGTGTAAATATGACTAGAATGCCAGGTCAAACACCTCGTTTGGTAAAGCACATTACAATATGACTCAATGAATAGCTATGGAAGTTTTCTTTATTGATTGCTTAATGTGTAACAATAATTGGCATCTTTTTCACACATTACAAAAAATTATACTTGGCTCAGTATGCAACCTTTTAAGCATAGCCATATTATTTAACAAAAGAGGAAGAAAACCTATTCTACCCAGTACAGCATTTACAAATGCACAAAACATGCCACTTTGGCTTGTATATTGTCTAGATTAAAAAAAAAAAATCTTTTAACATAAATAAGTTAGTATAATTTTTCAGTGTTTTTACAGAGTTATGTACACAGGTACACTTCGAATGGTTTTTTCATACACAGGCAAAGAAATACTGTTTAAAGATGTAGTATCCATTTCACTTATCCTACAAGTATGATTTTCTCTACATGAACCTTTCTTTAAAAATACCACTTTCCTTTGGATAAATGGACAGAGTAGGAAGCTTTAAATTAAAAATTATTTCATTTTTTAATGTGAAATTACAGATCTTTAAAAATATTGAGGGATTTAGAATTATTTTGACTGTCCTTACACAGCTCAAAGTGAAAAGCAAATGAAAAAATTTTGTCAACGAATTGAAGAAAAGCAGATGGTCCATTCTGAACATTCAAAACTCCCCCCAAGCACCTCCGATTTTTGCCCCAAACCACCTGGAGTGATTACCAATCTGCTAAATAATTAACTGTGAAATTCCAACTTTTAAGAGAGACTGTGGAGGACACTGAGGATAGATTTTTGTTGCTTTTTTATCTAACAATTTAGATAACTTAGGAGATCACCAGATCACCAAGTGGGAATAAACTTCCTATAAAAATAAAGAGCAATTATCTTTAGCCAGTGTTCAAATTTTGGCAATTTTTTAAAAGAAATATCAGCCGTCTCTGAAAGGGACATTACATCTTTAAAGAGAACAACTCAAACCCTTTCCCAAAATTGCTTCTCTTCATGCAAGTCAAATATTTATCTACTTGCTGTAAATCAAAGCAAGCGCTTCATACCCGCCCTCCATGTGAGTTCCTCACTCCCACCCCACCCTCCCTTCCCCAAAGTTTATGTGCTACATAAAAGGTAAAAACTATATACACAGGTAGTAGAATGAAGCAAATAAGGAAAAACCTAATTGCATAATGCTACATCCAATGCTTTTAGAGGCAGATCATTTAAGAGTGCCTAAAATTTTAGTGTTATTGTGTTGTTGCTTCTCAGTGCTTATACAGGATGTCCATTCCATGAAGTCAGAGATATGTATTTTAAAAATTTTCATGTCTATCTTCCTTGCTTCATCAAGCAGTGATGTATCTGATAAACAAGGAAACATATTCTTAATTCTGCAAAAGAAAACAAGACAGAAGACTTAGAGGAAAAGCGCTAGAGTAACGTTACCAATAGACTACAGGAATTATTTTGTCACTACGTTAGTGTGGAAATAAACTTGAGTGACAGGGAAAAACGTATGTACTCTAAGTTTGATGACTACACTCATCTCCACCTAATATTCTGTTAACTGGATTTTTTCCCTCTCCGATGCTGTGTACTTTGGTCTAGAGCAGTGGTTCTTAACAGTGGGCAGGGTTGCCCTTGCCCCCCAGGGAACATTTGGCAATGTCTGGAGACATTTTAGGTTGTCACACTCGGGGAGAAGATGCTGCTGGCATCTAGTGGGAAAGGCCAGGGATACCGCCAAACAATTTGAAACGCACAGGGCAGTTTCCTACAACAAAGAGTTACTCGGCCCAAAATGTCAGTAGTGCAGAGGTTGAGAAACCCTAGTCTAAAGAATCTAGGTCACAGACAAGTAGGAAAGAAACAGGAAAATTAGGAAACTGTAATAATTAAGGGTAAAAATTGACAAATTTTTTATTTAAAAAATTAAATTTTTTTAAAATTTAAAAAATTTTTTCTCCACTCCTGTGACATATTAAGTTTTCTAAATTTGAAAAATGATGGGGAATAAAAATTACAAAGGCCATCCAGAAGAAAATTTTATTAACATTTTCAAAATATTTTTTTATTCATATGCAGAATTTACTCATGAATCCTTTTGAGTAAGTTCTTACTAATATTTCTAGTATTCTTTGAGCTGGCAATATTACTAACAAATGCCTCTCTGCATGTCAGAATGGGGCCAGATCAAAATCCAGGTCTGATTCTCGTGGCTCATCTGATGAGCTAGGTCACAAGTCACAAACCAACAGGAGCTGCAAGTGCTAAGGCTGCTTCAGGAAAATTTTCACCTAATTTTCTCACTTCATATGGTGCTATAAAACAGAGGTTCTATAGTACTGTTTTGTATAAGCTCTGAAAAATATAAGGTATAGCGAAGTCACATACACGATTTAAAGACACAACAAACCTGAATCCCACCTTAATCCCTGTTAAAATTTTTATAAATGAGGATTTAATAAGTTAACATCAATATTTATTAAGATCACCTCATATGCTAAGCTATGTATGTGCTTTAAAAAAGAGGTCACAGTCTTGGTCTATAACAAACTGTTAATATGTATGTTAATTCGATAATTATGTCTAGTTAATCCATGTACATTTGGGGGCTGAATTATTCAAATTAGCTATTAACGGTGATCAGATTCTTGAGTACGGAAAAATCTCCACTTCCTTTGTGCTGGGTTGACCCACGGTCACCAGTCTTGATATTTACTACCCATTTCCCCTACAAATATCGAAATCACCCTGTTACAGCACAATTAGCATACACTGGCTGACGTGTTCATGGATTGCTTACTGACAGAGTTAATTTAACTTCTGCTTTGCAACTTCAGTGCTCCCAGAAATTGAGAAACTTTAGTAATTTTTTTATCTTTCCATTTTGGTTTTTGTAAATACTGATTCCTTCTCTCTACAAACTTTCTGGAACAGGGAAAGTGACCGTTTACGAAAATATCAAAGAACACAACATAGCAGCACCCTATTCACATCTCTAATCCCTTGTATCACCAAAGGTGAGCAATTTCTACCAAATATTCCCCTCAAAATTTAAACTTAATTATGTATTTGCCATTTTTCCATGTATGGCTCACAAATGTTACTGACTCAAGCTGAACCTCTGGGAAATTAATTCTCATGAAGTGGGACTGAAGGAGTACCCCAATTCGTGTTCAGTTGGGGAAAGAACCTATTGTTACATGTTATAGTGGGACTCACAAAAAAATGAGCCTTGGTTACAGTAGCTGCCCTGGTCTACTATTTCAAGAGAAAGTATCTTCGGGCAAAGAAACTTTGAAGAATTACAGTATCCCCACAGTGATTTCCAGCCTTCCCAATCGCTACTTTTTTGACCTCACGAAGTATTAACAAAACAAACCCCACAGGCTTTTAATCTGCCAGCAAACAGTAAGATCAGGTATCGTGAGTTCTGAAGGCCCTGGGTTCCAGTGCGTGCTCCTTTACTGATCAACCCACCGAGCTGTTTACGTCTGACGTCTTCTGAGGCCAGGCTTCTTGGGCGTCTGCTCCACAGAACCGGCATTCGGGGAACCGTCTGAAACATTTTCTTCTGTTCTGTTGGCTCTTTTGTTTTGAGTAGAAGAATCTAAGAGTGGGGGAAATTTTTAAAAAGAACACACAATCTTTATTGAAAAAACAATGGATGGAAGAAGTTGGCCGGATATTTAGGGGATGAAAAACCCACTACCTCCACCCACAATCCTGGATCCGTCATCCCAAATGGCCTTTAAGGGCACAAAATGAGGTTGTTTTCAAAAAACAGAAAGTGCATTCTCCGCCCCAGAGCGCTCTCGCTAGCCAGGAGGCAGACCGTTGATAAACATCCCAACTTTGTCACATACCTAAGGCTGGCTAGTGGGAGGGACCGCAATGTCTTAAATTAGGGAAATTATCGGATCTTACCATCTCCAGTTTCTGACTTAAAAGTCACAGACAGACAAGCAGTGGGTCAGGTAGCACTGGAAACCTAAGACCAATAAAGTTCGCTCTTCCAAAGCTAAATCAGAATACGCCGGAAAGCAAGCTGAGGTTAACACCCTCTAGCAGGCAAAGCGGGGCCCCAGACACAGACAATCTACGGTTGGGTAGGGGCCATTACCGTCAGCTGCAGGTCGCTTCCTTATTCCTGCGCACTGCTCCGCTAACCCCGTCTGGCTGTCGGACGGATCAGTCTTTGGGTCTACCAAGTGCGTGTCCTCAGAGTTAGCCGGGGCCCCAATTAAAGGCGCCGCCGGGCGGCTCCCGCTGACATCCTGGCTCTCCTGAGCCGGCACCTTGCAGGCGCCTTTGGGAGGCCGCGGGGGTCTGTAGTAGAACTCGGGCAAGCTGCCCTTCTCCACCTCTTGCCACTCGTACTTGCCCTCCAGGGGCTTGTGATTCTGAAAATCGAAATTCCACTTGAGCTGGCTCGCCTCTTCCATGTCTCTGCAGTGCTTCTCCAAGTCCCGGGTTAACTCTTCGTGGTCCACCGGGCCGAAGAGGTTTCTGCAGGCCGAGGGCTTGGGGTGCTCTGCCTGCCTGGCGTCCATCCGCTCCAGGCTGGGGCTCCCGTTAGACATTCGCACGTTTGACATCTTCCCCCCGGGTCTGTACGGCCGCCTCTCTCACACTCTCAAAAACAAAACAAAACAAAACAAAATGCCCCTACGCAGCCGGAACCCCACTCGGGAGCCCAGCGACTGCCCTCGGAGCCAAAAGACACAGACCCCGAGGAGCCACGGCCCGAGATACAAGAGCGCGCAGGGTCTGCGGGAAGGGGCTGCGGGGAAGCCCCTGCCCAGCCGCCGAAGAGTCTCCGCTGATCAAGTGGACTGGCGAGTGCGAGGGCGGGGAGGGGAGGAGACCAGGCAAGCGGAGGTGGTGGCAAAGCCCGTCCGAGTCCGGGCGGTGCAAGCCCGCGGGTCCCGCGAACCCAGCCGCTCTCCAAACCTTGCCGGAGTCGGAGTCGCGGAGCCGTGAGCAAGCGGGGACAGGGGAGGGGGCGAAAAACACCCCGAAAAGACGAGCCCCCTTTTTTAGTGGCCCAATATGGCGGTGGAAGGGAGGCTGACGAAGAAGAAAATGATTGACACGGCTAGTCTATTTAAACAGAGGAGGAGATCCATTGGTTGCGGCGCCAGGAGCCGCCCAGCCGAGGCTGGCTAGCGCAGCCTTAAGGTGGCCCCGGCGCGGTTCCGCCTCCTCCCCGCGTTCCCGAGCGCGCCGCCTTCCCGAGCACCGCCGGGAGATTGGCTGGTCGCGTGACTGCTGGAGGTGTACTGCTGCCAACAAACCTGCTCTGGCTGGCCTCGGAGAAATTAAAATTAAGACAAACAAACTAGCCAAACGGCCGGGAACCTGGGGCGGGGCCTGAGGTTCGGGGCCCGGCGCTGCGCTGGCGGGCACGCCGCGGCGCCTAAGTCCCTACCTCGCGCTCCTCGCCCGGGAAGCCGGGGGCCTAGACCAGAGGACCTCGAAGGTCACCAGCAGCTCGCTTAGAGCCGGAGTGGCGAGCTGCCCCCAGCTCAGCCTTTCCCAGTGGCCCCACCTCGCGGCCTGTGGGGGAGGCCATGGAGCGTTTGCTGGGGGGCTGGGCACTGCCCCTGCCGGTTTGCCTTAGCTGGGGGTGGGTGGAGGCGGTGGGCAGTGGTTCGCTCAGCCTTAACTCAGAAGTTTCTGCCATCCTGGGGAGGTAGGAGGCCTAGGGAAGAAGCCAAGGCGAAAGTCTTTCTTTTAGAAATTAGCCAGGAGTAGACGCCGCACTTATGAACTCAAGCTCTCCCTCAATGAAAATAAGAAAGGAACTCAAGATTAAAAAAAAAAAAAAAAAAAAAAAAAAACTAGAGTAGTCTCAAGTCCATTAATAAACTTTGTAGCTGTCTGAGACACATTTAGTTTTGAAAAACGAGGTTACACCCCTGGCCCAGGCTCTTGCTTCCCAAGCACAGTTAAGGCCATGGACGTTGGCCGTGTGTGGGAACTCGTCTCTTTCTACTTTTCAGTTCTTTCCCGGGATTGTAGCAGTTTCCTCTACCTGAGTCCAGCCGCCAAATACAACAGCTCCTTCCTTCCTCCACCCTTCTCTCTCACCAGATTTCACTGCTCCAACAAACTCAGAACAATATTCAGATGCTAGTGAATGCTTTCAGAGGGCTGAAGGGTGAAAATACTCCCCTCAGGATCAAACTCCAGATGATGAAATGATTTTTAAAACCACCAAACCATGTCCTAATGTCCGATACTGGTATTCCAGTGTTTCTCTGCTCCCTTTTGCAGCTGGAAATTTCGCTCATTGTGGGCTTGAGCACCGTGGTGGAAGATAAAGTAGGACGATGAGCAGGGCTGCCCTGAAACAAAGCTCAGTGGATCTTCAGCTGCTCTCCCCACCCCCATGCCCAGTACCCAACATCTTGGTTTGGGCCAAAGTTAATACATTTTACTGGAAACCAACCTTCTGTTCTAATATTACACAGCAGCATAATTTTCTTATGCATCTATGCTACAGATGAGCTTCATGTGTAGCTTGTTTTCTTAGCCACATCTTGTTTGTCCACTTTGTATGCCTACCTCATCTCATACACTCCAGAATGTGACAGCTGGAAGGGACCTTCGGGACCCTGTGGTTTAACCCTCTCGTTTTTACCACGGAGGAAATTGAGACTCAGAGAGGTTTCCTGTCCAGGGACATGCATTCGGTTTGTAACGGATACAGGACTAGCTGCAGAACTCCTACCACTCCGGTTGGTTCATTTTCTGTTCCTTTCCTTTCTAATGGTCCTCACTGGTTCAGGGTTTTGTCTGGGTTTGATTGTGCTGTAGTCTGCAGGTCCTGCTGTCTGACAAGTGACTCAAAATGGCTCCTTCCCAGGCCCTGGGTTGCCTGCAGATGTTTCCTTGATGCGGCCTGTGGTCGCTGATATTTAAATGCAGCTGTCACAGGCCTTTGGTATCACCATCCACTAGTTCAACTAAAATACAGACCCTAGAAAAACAGGGGTGATACCCAGAGAGCAATAAAGGAGGCAGTGCCCAGAACTAGTTTTAAAGTCAGGACTTCTACCTAACTGACAGAAAAGAATTCACCTAGGATCAAGCAGGAGGTCTCATCCTCTTTATTTTTTCTACTTTCAATGCTCTCAATTTATTGGACTGAAGACTGGGAGAGAAGGGACAGGAAGATTAGGGTAGGCCTTACTACCATAATTTATACCTTACCCCCAAACTTAGATAGTTGTCCAAATTTTAAAACAATTGCTAGACAATACAGGAATTCTATATTATATATGGGCATCTATCCGTACGCATAAACACCCAAACTACCACATATATGTAAATGGAGACATTCTAGAGTATTTCACCTTGCCACAGCACTTTGATTTTACTCGTAGAATTCATGTCTTACATGAAAGTGGAAAATTAACACTTCGATCCCCTTCACATGCTGAATCTTTCAACTAATATGTAGGAGCACCATTTTGTCGCTTTTTTTGTTGTTAATCTCGACAAGCAAGCAAGTCACAGTCACGCCACCTTAAGAGGTCTGGCTGCCAGCAGAAAGGCTTTGCTTACAACGACCTCACAAGGATCTAAAGTGTTTTGTTTACAGTCAAGGCACCGGAGATCTGTACAACAAATAATGAGAACGCAAGCGTCTGCTGTAGTAGCCACGAAGAGTGAAAAAATATACGATGGAGTCCCCGAAGGAAGAGGGAGCGAAGATCAGAGCGCCATCCTCCCGCAGAGCGGGCAGCTGCAAGCGAGTAAGCCAGGGAGAAATTTTTCAGATAAACAGTGTTAAAGCCGGAGCCTGGTAGCAGACAGAAAGCTCTACGCTGCACTGCTCTGAAGTGAGCTGTTTCCCCGACCCCCAGTCCGGCGTGATATTTTGGTTGCCATTTTCACTGCTGTTTTTCTACTTAGAACTGAGAAGTGTCCCATAAGCCGTCCCAGATTTCTGTATGCTTCACAAGCTGAGGAGAGAGGCAAAGACCAAACGACTTAAGAAAAAACACCTGTGTCACAGACACGTGTTAAGAGGGGGTGGAGAGGCAAGCCGCCAGCATCGCCAGCTCCCAGATGCAGCGCTCTCACCGGGGAGTTGTGCAGACCCGAATGTTTCTGCGAAGGTTCACGGTTCCTTGCGCAGCGGCCCCTCCCACTGCAAGCACACAGTTTCAATCCTTCCTCGAGGATGTTTATAATGAGGCAGCACTCAACTCCACCATTCTTCTAAGCTCACATATTTTTAGAGTTTAGGAATTTAACAGTCGTCTCTTTCTGACACTTTTAATTCAATTTCACAAATATTTACGGAGCACCTTCTATTAATTTGCTTATTCCTTCTTTCTTTCAAAAAATATTTATTGAGTGCCTCCTGTATGCCAGACATTATCCTAGGCTCTGGGAATACAGAAGTAAACAAACAGATTTAAACTAGAATGATGCTGACATTCCAAAAGGGGGAGGGGAGACAGAAAATGAACACAGCACATGAAAGAAATATATACTGTGTAAGGAGGTGAAAAACGCTATGAAGAAAGAATAAACAGGGGAGAGGGAAAGGGAGTGTTTCAAGGATTGCAACGTGAATAAGTGGTCAGGGAAGGCCTCATGGAGAAAGTGGCCTTTGAGGCCAGGCGCAGTGGCTCACACCTGTAATCCCAGCACTTTGGGAGGCAAAGGAGGGCAGATCACTTAATGTCAGGAGTTGAAGACCAGCCTGGCCAACATGGTGAAACCTCATCTCTACTAAAAATACAAAAATTACCCGGGCATGGCAGT